>JAWQFJ010001993.1:52500-58306 GCA_034096865.1 Theodoxus fluviatilis
GTAATGGCACAAATCCTGTTGTCTATCAGCGAAATTGCCCCAGTAGCAACAGGCGGGGACAAACTCTGCCGTATGCCACGCGGCAGGGGATTCCACATTCGCAGTAGCACGGTAATTCAGGCGATGTCCTTGCCGTGTTACCAGTGGGGTCGCATGCCTCTTTGTATCACAATACGTGTATGTCTCATCATGCGAGGCCTACGGAAGCGTCTTTTTCCTGACGAACTGTATCATACCAAAGACCTTGATCATACTATTAATAGGACCAACGTACAGAAAGGTGGCCCCACCTGCCCCTGTCAGGTAGCACCTGAGAGAAAGAAGGAAAGAAGAAGGAAAAAGGAAAGGAGATTTCTTCGAAAGGTAACACACGTCGTTCAACAATTGTTTTTTTTATATCAAGGACAAAGAAAATGGCTTAATTTGCACTCAAAATCTGAGAAGGCAGATGTGCAAACAACCCCCCGGAATTTCTGTCCTGTAAAGTCCGCTCGAAATGGAAAGGCAAACGTGATCGTAGTCACTTGCAGCATTGACTGTGAGGTAGAAGCACCAGATAGGGATGTTTCTATGTAGGCTACGTGCGTGCGAGTGTGTGTGTGTTTATGTGTGTGTGTGTGTGTGTGTGTGTGTGTGTGTGTAAGTGTGTGTGCATACGTATGTGTGCGTGCGTGCATGCATACATGTGTGTGCGTGCGTGCATGCATGCATAGCCTATGCGTGTGTGTGTGTGTGTGTGTGTGTGTGGTGTTTGCGCGCACGCGTCCGTGTATGTACGTGTGTGTGAGTGTGTACGTGTGTGTGTGCGTGTGCGTGCGTGCGTGTGTGTGTGCGCGCGCGCGCGCGCATGCAAACGTGCCGGCCTGGGTAAACTCTGTAAAGAAGCTGAGAAAATTATGGCTAAGTGGAGCGGTAGAGACGACAAAGATAAGCATCACTTTATACATAGTCGCTACATCCCACCATTTTGCAAAACTTAGTCAAGGTCCTCAGCCGATCGAAAGTGCTTATTGCATCGACAACATTATTTTTCATTGAGTCACCGCAAAGATCCTATTGGTCACCGCTTACACATGCAGTAACCTGATAATCACTTAATGTTGTGCCTCTACAGAGTCTGTGCGAAAAGGCGCCGTTGCTACGAACACTGTGGATTTCAGGTTTGTAATTATCCTTTTAGTGTCTAGTGTACTCAAGTGTTTCCTTTCAGTGGCTGGTTGCACTTTCGAAACATTTACATAAATAGCGTGCAGTCAAAATGAATCGTCGCTTAAAATAGATTTACGTAGGGACTTAGAAATGCAGTGGCATGTAAGGGGGGAAAGGGTGTATAGGTGAAAGTTGTGCATGGAGATAAGAGTTGTTTTTTAAATCTTCAATACCGATCGTGATCTCCATTTTGATTAATTAAGTAGCCATCCTACTCCCTCCATCACCCATGCCCACCTACGGCCCACCATCATCACTAACCACTGCCCACCCCGGCTGTTGGTTTTGTCTCACTCACCCCTCCTGCTCAATTTCCACCAAGCATGACTCGATTTCCTGCACATATGATTAAAACCTGCTTTTGTAGTTCCAAACTCGCTTATGTCACTTTTTTGTGTGTGTTTCAGGTCACTGCAACATGATATGTTGATTTAATTCTTAATTCCATAAAGCTGGGGCTCAGGAATGGCCCGTCCCTACTGCCAGAACTGAGACATCGCTGTCGATTGGACAGAAGCCACGAAAAGACCCAATCAGTGGCGACATAACTTGCCCCGGTGGAAGCACGTTACTCGCAACTTACAATACATGGTGAAGCGCGACGCCACGGTTCGGAGCAGTAAATTCCTCTGGACGGTTGTTATCGTCGTAAGTTAAAACTTGATGGTTTTGATGGCCCTGACCACTAGCACTGTTTAGACAATGGATGATTTCTATTCTGGCCTGAGAATTTCGAACGCACGTGGTGAATGATGTGTGCAATTAGGCCTATATCATGTTCTTTCAGTTTCGCTTCTAATTGTAGTTGAAAGCCATCCAGACGATTTTCTTGAATTGTTTGAAAGCTGTGTTCTGACAAGTTGACAGGCAATGACAGACGTAGAGAATCAGTAACTGTACTTTTTTTTGTTCAGCCTGTGACTACATTAATCACTACTCGCAACAACTAGTTTGCCTTCAGACTGTCTCCAGACATCACACTGATACTGATAGGGATTCAGACAGTGTTGAGCACGGTGATTTTCAGGTTCCACATGAGTAGCAGGAGAACTGTCAGCTAATTTAAAAAACTCCTTCCCCCCCCCCCCGTCATATTGTTGCCTAAACTTACGCTGATGCTGACTTGAAAGGCAGAGAACAACTTACTGGCTCGACAAAAGTGTATTTTCATAATTTAAAAACAGTCACTCACATACTGCGGCCAACGCACTTCACCCCCTGTACTAGTGTGAGGTCAGTTTCCTGACTACAGTACAACGCGCAAGTACCATTGGGTCAAGACGTTTGTATTCGTGCCAGTGTGCAGAGAGAGAGAAGAGAGAGGACATGGACAGCCAGACAGCCAGACAGACGACAGACAGACAGACAGACAGACCACCGACAGACAGACAGCACCGACAGACAGACACCACCGACAGACAGACACCACCGACAGACAGACAGCACCGACAGACAGACAGCACCGACAGACAGACACCACCGACAGACAGACACGACCGACAGACAGACACCACCGACAGACAGACAGACGACAAATACACAGAAAGAAGCGGTATCAGCATGTAACCAGGAGAACCATGGCAAAGATTGACAATCGTTGTGTTGTAATTATATCTATAAATGCAGTGTTATTCATGAAATGGCTATTCAAGTATTCATGAGGTTGACACTGGCAGCACCACAATAAGTGAATTGTTCACATGTATACCTCATATTTTGCATAATTTCTCATATGGGTGATCATCTCCACATCATGTGCTCACAATCCAACATTTCATAAACTCATGCTCATAAGTATTTTTTTTTTTTTAAATGAATGTAATGAATGAAAATTCTCACGAAACATGCTTACGATTTCTTTACTATTTGAGAACTTCTTCTTTAAGTTAGATTATACTTACAACCATAGGTATCACTTATTGTATGAATCAACTGTACTAGTTCCTTGCAGACTTGGAGGACTTGAATATTTGTGTTAGTATGATAAGCTAAATACTATGCTATGTGGCGGTGGGGTTACCTATGCTTACCCCCCCTCTGTGATCAGCAGTGCACAGTGGGGACCTGTGACGCATGAGCCACCATGGCGCACCGCCTAAATCGGTACTCACTGCCCTGGCCTTTTCGTGACTTCACCAACATCGATAGTGTGCTGCCGAAAACTGCACAGTGAGTTATCACTTCTTTACGACTGTAGTTGCATTTGCAATGGCAGTTGTAAATATACTCGAGTAAGGTGCCGTTCTACAGTCCCAGCCGCATTCATCTTCACTAGCACACATCAGTGTAGGCATCCGCGACAGAGAACATTAATAGGCAGATTCATGACAATTAATAATTCATTGTGCACACTTGGCACGCCACCCGAGGTGGCAATTGTGAAGAGAGAAAACTGTGCAGCCTGTGTAAAACATCATCTGCCTAACTTGATCTCTATTGCTAAGCTATCTTGTGTGCGGGATGATTTTTAACAGGTTCTACCACTACCTATATATGAGATGAATAAGAATCTCATATGACACCGTTGTTTTGGTGAGAATGATGTGAAAGATATTTAGATTTACTTTCGTTTCTCAAGTTTATATATATTCTTTTTAATGTGATTTGTAGAGATATTTCTTCCTCCTCCCCCCACCCTCCACGAAGTTTCTACAGCTATCATACCCTTGAAATAAGCAGATATACCAGTGACTACGCTATTCTCCTGTTTGAGATACAATATTAAAATACTAGTCTCTTTGCTAGGGATACTACAAATCTGCATTGTCACATTTGATATAGCTCTCGAACATTGAGTTAAAATCTACGGCACTCTACTGATGTTCTTTAGTACACCCATCTCTGTTTTGTACTGTCTGAGTGACATAGTCTATCTGCGTCTGTTGATCTGTTAAGTATTGTTATATCATGATCTGTCATGTCTCTCTCTCACTACATCTGTACCTATCTCTGGCTCATCTCTCTGCTCTCTCAACATACTCCTCATAGCATGTCTGCTCTGCCCAACTGTCTAGATATCTACTGACTCTCCAGCTTTCAGCATTGTCACAACGGATAAGCAGTAAGAGCAATGCTAAGTTTATCTTCTGACACTTTAGTGGCATTTGGTAGTGATCGAAAGACCTGTGGCAGATCTGCTTAGGGCTCATTGATTACACAGAATTGCGAAAAATTATACATAACATTAAGCCTTACGTAAGAAAGGGGTTATGTAATATGGTTGATGGGCACGCGGTGATGTTGAAGCTAGCATCTAGACATTCTTAGCATGTTGTGATTTTGCAGAATTTTCCCCCTTTTTTTCCCCAGGTATGAGTGGGCAGGATATAGACTATCAATGAGGAAGACCTGAACTCTTCCTTGTATAAGATCTTTCGGAGTGCATCTCATGTCACACACAAAAAAACTGTCCACTATTTGCCTTGACACATTTATGAATGTTATTGTGTGTTTGATTGATTATATAGTTTGACCTTCGTAAACCCCAGAGGTCCCACTGTCGACCGCCCCCACAAATGGCCCTCATCGCTACTCCCATGCATGGTTTCTATGCGAGGAGTAATCCCTTCATAACGACATTCAGAGAGGAGCATATAAATTGGTGCTGATCATAGGGAATATGGGGCTTGAGGGATGCACATTCAACTGTAGATTCTACACACATACATCCTTGTAGTCTGTCTGATCTGAGCAGCACACGTAGTGAAATGCCAGACCGCATGATGATCTCAGCACGATTCCTCTTCGCGCAGTGTTCTCGTCGTAGTGAGTAGAGAGACAGAGAAGTAAATAATCCACGAGGAAGAAGCAGTACAGGAAGAACTTGTCGGATTTTATAACAGAAAAGTCACACATAGTACCAGTTCCAGCTGTTAGTCGCACGGTACTGCTCATCATACGCACTATATAAGGTATCATGTGGTTAGTTGTGCTATTTTCTGTGTCAGTTTAAGGGTGGTTGTGATGGCAAAACATTGACGAATTGCGCTTTGGTGGCGTGTCTGTCTGCTCACATGCTGAGATTTAGAATGGGTAGCCGTGAGCTCTTGTACGTCACGTAGGATTGTTCGCCTAGGATGGATTGGTTGAGTAGTTTCCGTAACAAGATGTCTGATGCTATTGCTTGGATTTTACCACGTATGTAGTATGCTGAGTATCGAGATCGCAACGAGGAGAGTGATAAGTTTCTACTGTGAGAAGGACCAAGAATGAGTCATCAAGAGGAACTAAAATAAAAACAAACTTGTCTGAAAGAAAAACCAAGTTTTTATAATTTGATTATTATTGAATTAGGGTACACATTATATTTTACAAGGCTATCTCCCTTATTGCAGGGTGTGGGGTTGTTTATTTTGCATGGGGTACTGGGGTGAAGAGAGTTAATTAACTTGATGTAATTCACTGTGTAAGGTGAACGCTATTATTATTATTAAGTGTTCCCTGTACATATTATTTTCATGATTAGGAGTTAGTGAATAAGTCAGTGAGCTTTAGTGTGTTACATCTGAAAAGGAATAAGCAGATGCTGCATTAGCTGTTACTGCTTTGCATAGAGCCATTCAGTGATTCGGTGTTACTGCTTTGCATAGAGCTCTTC
>JAWQFJ010001994.1:0-7500 GCA_034096865.1 Theodoxus fluviatilis
CTTGACAACATAAACAAGTTAAGAAATAAATGCGTGCACGCGCTGGAGCACGCATTCATACACACACACCAGCGCGCATACACACACACATACGCACACACACACACACAGATATATATATATATATATATATATATATAGAGAGAGAGAGAGAGAGAGAGAGAGAGAGAACACGGGCACATATATGAGTTTATGGATACATGCATTCTCATTATCGTGTGTGCACGCTGGTAGACACATACTCATGAACGCAAAAACAGACAACAGACAAGTACAAAGGGAGACAATAAAAGAGACGAAAGCGATGAATTGGTTGTTGTGGAAACCACCACCCACAGCCGTTCATCGAGCACAGTTCCTGGCAAGTTTTGGACACTCTGCATCCACTAGTGACACAAGGCAAGCCGACAGCCGAAGTCAAGGGACTCACGAATGATGAATGCTGCTGGTACAGAACATTTTGATGGACGTACCTCGAAGGTCGGATGCAGGGAGATGATCATGCCAGAAGGCCATTACGATGCTCTTAGCGCAGCATCAGCATTATTCAGAGTTCCTCGGATCTGGAGATCTTGCTCCAGACAGGAGTTCCAGAAACACTCACAAGGGACTCAATTCCCTAAACGTTTGTGAAAATCTAAATGGACACAGTGCAAAGGGAGACGTCTGTTGGGACATGGCATCAGAGCGAGATCGAATCATATGGGAGAGCTTCAAGTTGACGAGTATCCAAGGACTTTCATGTAGTGAATCCCCCGATTATCAGTCAAGGAAACCACGTCATTGCGAGCTTTTTGACATTCAAATCGCATCGAGAGCTTGGGACGTTTCGTCACGGTTGGGAATTGTTTTATGCGAGACTGCGTCCCATGCTATGCACTCTAATCCTTCTTTGCATAAAAACGTATATCAGAGGTTCATATTTGTCGTTCTGCATCAGGAATCAGCGCTCCGAGGAGCTCCTAACTATCTTTCATGTATCTTCTGTCGTGTTTGCTGTGCATTAAATTGCAAGAGTTGGACGTTTGGAAGCACGAAGTGCTCGGAAGATTTTTGTCTATTCTTTATGTGCATCTCACGAGAATCCATTGCTTCGACATTTTCTGCACCTGAACTATTGATATCTTGGAGATTATTATTGATACGCAGTTGAATTGCTCTCTTTCGCAAACAGTTGACACTTATTACCCTTCCCGTTCATGTAATCCGACTTTTGTATTTCCATTGCAACTTCCTGCGTCGCTTTTATCTAACCTTAGTGTGCGATTAGATCTATCACGTGGGACATATCTCAGAGATCCATCTGTGCGTTCTGCAAATGTTTCGCTCTAGGTCGCATTTTTGATTTGGATTCTTTTTGTGAGTCTTTTCTTCGAACCACCGTGCTAAACAAAATCTTTACTGAACTCGTAAATGTACCAAAGACTTACTGTAGACGCTGATTTCGTATCCTAGGAAGGTGTATCATTCCAGAAAAATGCTAAACACGTGCGCAGCAGCGTAAAGAAGCCAGCAGAACCAATTGAGGTTTAAAAACGAAAAGAAAAGGTGTCATCAAAGAATACGGAGATAATAAACATGGCAGCATACTTTCTCAGGTTTTATTTCTTATCAAAACTGTGCATCAACTCTGTTTTTCAAAAAAAGTTTATTAGCTCTGCTGTTCTATTTAGGCCACACAGAGAACGGTTTTCTTGTGAAGTCTGGTACGTGTATATGTTACAGGGAATAAGAACATTTAGGGAATAAGCTTAATCCCTGAAATATTAAGGGAATAGGCTTATTCCATGTTTCAACTGGTGGGTAAGTTTATTCCCTTTAAAAATCAGGAATTTAGCTTATTCCCTGAAATGGGAGGTCATTTTTTTGGCTTATTCCCCGATTAGTTTGAAACACATAAACAGAAAGGCGTGTATATTTTACCATAAATAAATTCGATGTCAGTGAGCTTTGATCACTCTTTAAAACTTATTTTGCTTGGAAATGAGTTCTTTCTTGACTTTTACTGACTCCCTTGATAAATACAGAATGATTTCGTGAACTGTTGACGGTGTTTGTGTTTTGATTTTTCCTCGGGCAGATTCAGTTCAATTGAAAAAGTCAGTCTAGTCTGCGATTCATATCAAGCAACATAACAAGTATTTCTTGAGAAAGTGCTAAAAAAATCAGGAGAAAGCAAATAGATTACTTATGACCATAGATGTGTACCACAGAATTTTAAATGAAGTGAAGGAAGCAGCTACTAAAACCCAACATCAAAGGCACCTTCTAATAAAGTATGAAATTCTTTCCTATGGGCAAGTATCCAAACTTGTTCTTAAGCGAAAGGACGAAACTGAGCAGCCAAAACACTTCATATTTGTTGAGGAAATGTATAATGTTTTAAAGCGCATCCATGCAGAGCGGCTGTGAGACAAGAGTCAAACTGTGGGGGACAGGGTTACATAAAATGTAACTGCTAGGGATCAAAATGGTGCATGACAAACCGATGATCTTCTTTCAAGGCTCGCATGGCTTGCAACTCAAGATGCCATGCCCTCTTGACGTGCTCCAACAAAAATTGAAGATAACATTTTGAATGTGCTGTGGTAGATTGAAGAAATAAAAAACAGAGCTTTGGACTTCAATTGTTTGCTTCAAGTCGCGGATAAAGCAACAACAATAACAACAACAACAAATCTTGTATGAAGTCAAGTCAATGTAAATGCGCGACGTTTACTGAGCCTGTGTGCGTGTGGGGTACGTTAGCTCGAGTGAAGATGCGGCCTTGTGAGTGGGAAACCGCATGGGTTTAACGCGCGGACAGATAACCAGACGGACAAATTGACTCAAGTCACTTCAACACTCGATCACAAACTTTACTCCAATAAAGAGTGCAAGAAACATCATTCACTTCAGCAAAGCTACAGACAGCTCACTTCAAACGTTACAGACACTAGTATGCACATGTGCCCATCTATGTAACTATCAACTGTACTTTGCATGATTTGAATGTATACTTTCGTGTTCACATTAACCAGTCCGCAGAATATGTAATTGTTTTGACTTGTTGCCCACTTCTTATAAGGGCTTTCATTGTTTGTGAGCAGCAATATTTTCATCTTGTATTTTGATCCTTGTGTATTTATGAATAAACCAATGTTTAAAGCAACAAATCTTGTATTAGTATTTCTGTTTGTGTGCTTTAAACTAATCAGGGAATAAGCAAAAAAATGACCTCCTACTTCAGGGAATAAGCTAAATCCCTGATTTTTTAAGGGAATAAGCTTACTCCCCAGTTGAAACAGGGAATAAGCCTATTCCCAGAAAATTTCAGGGATTAAGCTTATTCCCTAAATTTTCTTATTCCCTGTAACACATACACTATTGAACACTACCTGACGACAAACTTTGATTCATACTTATATACCTACTGTGTATGACACGACTTTATACTTCACGTTATGGTCCTCTTCAGTAGATCCCTACTCCCGACTTAAACTCATCCCACATCCATCTCCATGGTTATTTTCCTGTAATTTGCATACGTAAAATGACCTTCTCTGTAACAAGCACCAGGCTGAGGGACCGACAAAGGGGCAGCTCAGACGCAGGGACAGAAGATGATAGTGGATGAAGATTGTACGGTCTATCAGCCTTGTAGGCTATTTACGGCCATCAATCACGAACTCCATTAGAATCGAGTATTATAAGAGCAGGCCAAGTCTCCATTTCCCTGCTTGTTCGCCTCTTTATGGAACGCGTTGGGAGACGCAGTGAGTGAATTCTTTTCCCCAACCCACAGGGAACTAGAGAGAGAGAGAGAGAGAGAGAGAGAGAGAGAGAGAGAGAGAGAGAGAGATGCAGACAAGCAGAGGAACAGACAGGCAAGTACAAATAGATAATACGGATGGATGAATGGATGGATGGATGGATGGATGGATGGATGGATGGATGGATAAATAGATGGATGGATGGATGGATGGATGGATGGATGGACGGACGGACGGACGGACGGATGGATAAATAATTAACCTTGGCTCCGGAAAAATCAAAATATAAGATACATGTTCAAAGTACGAACAGAAAGCAATACACTAACATGAAACATAATTGAATGCACAGAGTGATTTTTAAAAATCATATTGGAAAGAAATTATTAATCGCAGCTGCCTCCTCGTAAATAATGCGCTTCCACATCGCCCATTGCATCACTCCTACTCAATAATTCTCACATCTTGAGTGCGCAGGTCTTCAGCTCAGATTAATCAGAGGCAAGAGAAGTGTATGCCTTCGGTGTTTAATGGAGATTATTCCACAGCCCTCGCCGTATAACTGAATGGGACGAAAAGTCAAAACCGAACAGTTTCATATGAGAAAAACTTATGAAGAGCCCATTAAAGGATTTGGTTAGATCTTTTAGGAAAATAGAAATTGAGAATTTCTTACAGACGGGCTGGAACTTGATCGTCAACGCGCCTGTTAACGGATAGTGCCTTTAAATCTGCATGAGGGTGCAGAAGGAGCGATGAAGTGCCCCTCAAAGGGGAATCATTCCGTTCCACCCTGGAAGGACGTTTCACCACTTTTGTAGCTGTGTTCTGTAGAAGCTAGAGTCTCTATTTTCATGTATGTCCTTTGGTTGCAGTAGAGAGAAGACTGTTGAAGTCGTTCAAATACGACAAGGCCAAAGCAATAGCAAGCTGCCCTGTCTGTCGTTCAGGCAAACTCTGATGCTTCAGACATATCGCACGTGTGTTTGAATGGCGGAGATGTCCTCATGGAATGGATGGTCTGCTGAAAGTTCTTTGGCCGATCTTCATTCTGAGATGGTTACCACAAGTGGAAAATGAAATCGTATTTAGTTTGACAACACAATATCAGTACATTTGGCTCATAAAGTAAATGCGAAGCATACGAGCGATGTATTAAAATACTTCTTGGCACGACCCATTTTCCCCTCATATAATTCTTTATATCCCTGTAAAACTAACTCTGTTTTGACAGGTGTGCCTAATCAGTTCTGAAGATGGAAAACTAACTCTGTCTTGACAGGTGTGCCTAATCAGTTCTGAAGAGGGAAAAAGGCAACCGGTCGCCCTCAGCCGCGGTGCAAGGAGATCTGCAAACAAGAGTTCAGGGACCTGGGGGTCGACGTGGACACCTGGCAAGCAACTGCATCAGTCCGATGCGCCTCGAGACAGAAATTGTACAATATTCTTTCACAGTTTGAGAGGAACCTGGACGGATGGCAAACATCTCCAGAGAAAGACTCTGCTCCATGTGGAAAAACCAGATTCAACTTTCAGATGAGGGCGCCGTGGCTAAAATGGCCATTTCTGTGTTTGACTCTAAAGTCACGGCATACGCTTTCGACGGAGACGGGACTGACACCCAGCAGCATAGATTCCTGTTCATCTGGGACTGACGGACGTCTACTACTTATCTAAAAAGAGCAGGGGTGAAATCTTCATTAAAAAACATAACATTTCTTGGGAGAATACTATCATGATCGTATGCATTTAAATAAAAGCTAGCAACGCAAATGACAATCACAATGCCAGTCAATGCCAATCAGAAAAAAGAAACTTCGTATCCATCCAGGTTCACGGCACTGATTCACAGGCAATACTCATGAATTCAGCTTTGTTTTTTTCAAACGGCACCTGTGGGTATCTATCTGCTCTCTGAGGATCAGTCGGCGAGGAACCTTTGCAACCCATAACCTCAAAAATCAACTTCAGTCGGATGGATTCGTCAATCAGTGCCTCCTTTCTCACTTCTTAGGATACACTCCCTCGTGGATATCATGTCTGTTTATATCAAACGATAGAAAAAACACACCCTTTGCCGTGCTTCACCTACATAATATCTGTTTCATCGGACTTCTGAGACGGTAAAATCTGTCGAACCAGTGTGGATAAGTGGGGAAATGTGTTGGAGAGGGATGAGCCTGAGGACCTCTTCATCTGGAGGGAGCATCATCTCTCGCTCGCTGCAACAGGTTATGGTACTGCACGGCAGCGTGATTGAGCACGTCAGATGCAGGCTAATCAGGAAGCAAGCTCCAGAGCCCCTCAGACCCCCACAGAGCAAGGAAGACCCCGCCCTAAAAAGAAAATTTCAGTGACCTAGTTTCTCCTGATCTATATTTCGGGGTGGGGGATGGTGTGTGTGTGTGTGTGTGTGTGTGTGTGTGTGTGTGTGTGTGTGTGTGTGTGTCCGTGTGTGTGTGTGTGTGTGTGTGTTAAATGGGTGAGGGGTTGATGTAGGAAATTGAGTATTTAGATGGAGTTGAGGGGATTGCGAATGGAGACTGGGATGAGGTTTGTGGGAAGGGGTAGATAAGGGGTGGCAGTAGGGGTTGAGGGGACTTGCGGAAGCATGTGAGGAGTGGAGGTGCATTTGATGTGGTTGGGGTGAGGCTGGGGTTAGGGAGAGGGATGTCACCGTTTGGTTGACAGCGAGAGAACAGCTTGGAGGGGGGGGGGGGGGGTTATGGGAGATAAATTGCTGTAGGCATTGATTGGAATGAATGCACAAACGAACATAAGAACGAAATAATGAATGAATGATTGAAGGGAGTTTTAAAGCCTGCCGATGGAAGGCCAGTTATCATAATAATCACCAGAGCTGGTTAAAATGAGGAAAAGTCAGGTCTCAATTTTCCTTGTTATTCGCTTGTTACGAATCGGGTAGGGAGACACGGTGGGTCTTGTCTTACACCCAACCCACAAGAGGATATCTGGAAGGAGAAGGATATGCTTGAAAGGAAACAGTCATAAGTTGGTGTCTAATGAATAAAAGTGAGAGAGAAGATGAGAAGCAATATAAACTTAGTCTCTGTGGGTTTTGCCGATGGTAAAGTGAGAACTACGGTTTAATGAGGGGACTGATGTCTGCCGGGAGACACAAATTAATGCAGTGATGGAAAAAAATTAATGAGGGGATTAATGCATGCTGGGAGAAAACCATAACGCAGTGATGGAAAAGAGGAAGCTCTCAGCATTTAGCGCCTGTCAAACAATCACTCCCAGACAACTTAAAGTGAGCACTGCGTCAGTTGATGCTGAGGCTGCTTAAGGAGATGAAATAAAGCTATCGAGTGAAAAAAGTTCTAAGGAAACAATGAAATGAGTTGAAATGAATGAATGAGTGAATGAATGAATGAATGAATGAAGCTTTATGGCTCATATACCCTTGTTTGCTTTGTACGGCCATTGTGAAAGAACGTCACCAAAGTTACTAGAGAAAGAGCGAATCAAGTCTCAACTTCCCTGGTTATTTGCCTTTTAATGAATTGCTTAGATAGGCGCGGTGGGTCTATTTTTACTCCCAATGCTCAGGGGTGGGGAGAAGGTAGGACACGGACGAAGATGACAAGAAGAAAAAGGCGGGAAGAAAGGCTGGGGTGACGAATAACAGAGACGATGGAGAGAGCTGTAACATGAGACTAAACAGTTCTTTCATCAGTAGAAACAGCCCGCTCTCTTACACAGCTAATGTAGGCTGACGAGGTCT
>JAWQFJ010001994.1:15000-17500 GCA_034096865.1 Theodoxus fluviatilis
AGAGAGAGAGGGAGAGACAGAGAGAGAGAGAGAGAGAGAGAGAGAGAGAGAGAGACAGAGAGAGACAGAGAGAGAGACAGAGAGAGAGAGGGGAGAGAGAGAAAGAGAAAGAGAGAGAGAGAGAGGGAGAGACAGAGAGAGAGAGAGGAGAGAGAGAGAGAGAGAGAGAGAGAGAGAGAGAGAGAGAGAGAGAGAGAGAGAGAGAGAGAGAGAGATTTTAAAGGAGAGGGCAACTGCACGAAGGAACTTGATTGTCTGAGTGTGATTTTTTAAAGGTAATTTTCCTTCTCTTACACCTCTCACATTCTGATCAATGCCAACATAACCACGCTACGCTGGATGGTTGTACATAAATCTTTCTCGAAAAGAGCGTCTGAGATTCCATGCTCTGTCTGACGTGAGCGCAACATAGAATTGAGGGATCCAAGGAGGAAAGTCTCACTACAGAGAGAGGCATTTGAATACGAAGATTTGCACCGCATATCAGAAAAGAAAGCGAGGTCATGATTGTAAGGTGCAATCTTGCACGTTCGTGCTTGACTCGGAACATTCCTAGGGAAATTTAGTGTCGGTTACAGTAAGCCCTCACTTACAGGCTTGATTGCCTATACTGATTGAAACGTATAGAGGATCCCTGCAAGCCTTCATCTGTCAATAGTACAGGTATATCGTCGGAGGTAAACGCGTGCAAAGTTGATGAATGTGTCATAGACTCTATGGAAGCATCCAGATTAACATGTGGTGTTAAAAATGCATCTGCACTTGACTCTGATTTATGGCTGACAACTCAGTTTTGGCAGGTACAAACTTTTGAAAAGGAACATACTGACGACTCATTTATTGACATCATTTGCAATCTTCTTCTACTCCACATTCCTTTATTGGCATGCAAGAAGAAGGCTGGTTCTTGCACACTGCAGGCCTCCTTGTCGGCTTGTTTGAACGAGCGGAAAGAGTGGTGTGACTGAGTACAGACGTATTCACAGTTCAGAAGTCGGTAGACATCTAGCTAGTACAGTGGAAAGGGATGGAGAAAGAGGAGGATAGGGGGGGGGGTAGAGGGGGGTGGAAGGTAGATTTTTTTATGACTCAATAGCGGGTAAGGGCTGTACCCCGCCGTCATCCTCTTACTTTGCTGCAGAGCACTTTCCTTTCCAAACAAACTGCCGCCATGTATAAATTATTCAAATCCTCGAATCCGCAAACATGATTCATCGTCAATCGCTAAGACTCGACGAAGAATTTAATTTCATTTATGGATTATTCGAAAAGTTGCTGGCGACGCAAATTGCATGCTGATGCATCCTATTTCCGTTCCTTTTTAGAAATACGGTTAGGGGGGGAGACTTTGTTCGAGTAAATTTTCAAGTTCTTTACACTAAATGCCCCTGGCATTGCGCTCTCACCTATTATGTCGCCCCAACTCGTGTGCAGTGACTCCCCTGTCGGGTGTCGGTTCGAGTTTCCCCTTCAAATAAATCTCTGCACTGAGTCTTTATATGCGATGTTTTATCTGGCGCAAGTTTGCATTTAGCGTTCAGAAAAGCGGTGAAATTGCTCTATGTCAGTAATCCTGCAGATTTCAAAGGCAAAGGAGCATGTTGCAGTCAGGACCAGAGAATATGGGTGGGGAGGGGGTGGGGAGGGGACAGGATGGGGGAGAGGGGTGGGGGTGGGGAGACCAAACTTGATGGATCGAAAGAAAAACTCATGCAGAATATGGAGTTCTATGGACCTATTCGTCATTACCCGTCAACTAAGCCCTGTGTGGGTTGCGAGTAAGAATAGACTCACCGCGTCCTCTTGTGTGCTTGGTAAAAGTCGAATATCCGGATAAATTGGGACTTGATTCGCCCTCACTCTGACCAGCTCTTGTGCTTTTATAGTCGTTGGCTTTAAATACTCGGTATCGGCTGATGAAAAACCACACACACAAACACACACACACAAATCATTCATTCATTCATTTATTCAATCATTCGTCAGACGGTATTTCAAGTTCTTAAGTTTAAACACATTCAAAGCAAAGTATGCAAATAATCAGTATGAAGAATCTGGGGGGAAATTTCGATATTAATCGATCAGTGAACATCGCAGTGATGAGACATTACATTTCTAGTGATTCTCCGTCGAAGAGACTGTTCACACACGATCAAATTGTCCACAATTGATTCGAGGCTTCCGCATTTTCAAACCCTTTGAATAATCTAAAAGGCTGAATAATTCAAACCAAAGACGATAAAAAAGATAACATGCGATGAACATTTACGAATTAGATTTTCTTTTCATGCATCTATCTCTTTATTTAGAAACGGTACACAGATATGTAGTTTTTTTTAAACTGTTCAGTAAAGGGTAGTGTTGTCGTGCTTTAAAGACTGAAATCATGTTGAGAAAATGGAAGAGGATTAGACGGGAAGGAGCAGAGTTGGGCGGGGCAGTGAGCAAAGAGGAGCTTACATGCACCAGGATAAACTAGTGCGAAGAAGATCTGCTTGAC
>JAWQFJ010001994.1:32500-55000 GCA_034096865.1 Theodoxus fluviatilis
TAATTGGAACGCAACTCTAAACCTGATGTAAGCTGCCTCATAACCAGTGCTTTTCTCCATACAGATGTAAAGTGATGGTCGTTGATATGATCAATCATTTTTCTTCATGGTGAGCATATGCTGGTGAACCACTTCTGTCAAACATTAAAGTAATAACAGCATTGTTTCAATGCATGCATGGAAATGCTAGTGTCATTCATCCTTTGATTTAATGGCTCAGAATCAGCACCCATGTCGTACGACCACAGTTACGTCATGAGGTTGTCTTGACATTACCACCACCACCACCATTACCTCACCCCGCCACCACCATCACCACTACCTCAACCACCACCACCACCACCACCACCACCACAACCACCACCACCACCACCACCACCACCACCAACAGCACCACCACCATTACCTCACCCCGCCACCACCATCACCACTACCACCACCACAACCACCACAACCACCACCACCACCACCACCACCACCACCACCACCACCACCACCACCCCAACACCACCACCACCACTAACACCACCACCACCACTAACAACACCACCACTAGTAACCACCACCACCACCACAACCACCATCACCACCGTACCGCCACATCCGCCACCACCACCATCGCCACCGTCACCACCACCACCACCACCACCACCACCACCACCGTACCGCCACATCCACCACCACCACCACCACCACCACCACCACCACCACCACAACCACCACCACCACCGTACCGCCACATCCGCCACCACCACCATCACCATCGCCACCGTCACCACCACCACCATCAGCACCACTTGCACCACCATCACAACCATCACCATCATCATCACCACCACTGCCATCACCCCCACCACCACCGCCACCACCAACACCATCTCTAACATCATCACCTCTACCATCACCATATTCACCCCCCACCTCCACCATACCACAATCACCATTGCCACCACCACCATCACCACCGGCATCACCATCACCATCCGATCTACCACAACCACCACCACAATCATCAGCAGCCCCCCAGCCCAACCTCCCTCCATCACCACCATAACCACCACCACTGCCTCCACTACCACCACCACCACCACCACCACCACCACTACCGTCATCACCACCACTACCGTCACCACCACCACTACCGTCACCACCACCACCATTGCCATCACTACCACCACTGCCACTACCACAGCCATCACCACCACCACAGCTATAACAACCATCACCGTTGCCATCACCACCCTCCTCCTCCTCCTCCTCCTCCTCTTCCTCCTTGTCACAAGTAGTATTAAAAGATTATTAATCTTTTCTGTGGCTCGTTAAATGTCTAGGGAATTCCGTACTACTTGGCACCTTCCAATCAAAACCATTCGCACAAGGATGACAATTGGACGCAAATGAATGACTGGGCTGCACAAATCAAATTCAAATTCAGCTTTAATCAATAATAATCAAATTGGTCAAGAGTGATAAGTTTCAACACAATAAATAAGAAGGCATGGTGATACTGAAACGCATTAGAAAATAAAAAGAAACCTTCCCCAGAATTAAATAATTAACTAAGAGGGCTGCCAAGCCAAGATGGGTAAACCAGTACTCACGTACGCAACTTGTTGTGGCGTCCAGCCAATCCGTAGCCGGCTAAACGCGCTACGCTTCCAGTGAATGACATTCCACACACACGATGGGATAGAGGATTAGGGGAAACGTCCATTCATGGACTCACTGCACAATACACGACGAAACTGGAGAATTTCCTCTGGTGATGAAAAACGTGGAAATTTCCCCACTCTCGTGGTGGAGGGTGATGCGGGACTTGCACTTGATTCCGGAGATGGAGGGCTCTTGCATCAACGTGTGGTCTGACGACAAGCGGGTAGCAGGTGGCAGGCGTCGTTGAGACGGCGACGAGGAGGGGCGAGGCGAGACGGCAGGCAAGACGACGAGAAGCAGGTGCAGGGCGCGAGGGGTCAGAGATTTCTCGCAGGTGGCTTTCTCAGGAGTGGGGAGAAGTTTCTAGAGACAACTTCTCCTCACAGGGTGGTCAGTAGATAATTCACTCAGGAGAGGAAAACGTTGCAAGTACGAAAATTGCAATACCTTGCACGTGGTCTCTCTCTGCAGTCCAACGTGAGAACAGTCCTCCATTTCTTCCGTTGTCTATCCATAGACGTTTGAAGGGAGGGTCACTCGGAATTAGTCCGTCAGTGGACGAAAATTCCATCAGTCTTCACACATGTCCACCTCGTGAACCCTTTGAGACAGGGCGCCGTCCTACACATGGGCTGTCTCGATGAAAGTTTTGCTACGGGCACGCCGTGATCCCCAAAACAAAGGTTTTTATACAACGGCAGAATTCTCCCTGTCGTTCTCAACCAATCACAGTGTTTTAGGATGTCTCGATTCACGATTTCGCATCAATTGACCAATCAAATGTTCATAAAGTCATCCACTTCTCCCATTGAACAATAACCAAGCAGTTTCATTAGTCCGTTTCTTGAGAAGTTCACTGCAGATTGGTCAACTGTGGAACGTGAATCAAGGTGAATAAAACAACTTCCCAAACGTTCCACTAAGTTCATCTCTGTATTGGAAGGGAAGCAAGGTTCACAGTTCGTTTTCCCTTCCAAAACTACATCCACCATATCAATCCCAACATCAATACTGACTTGGCAGCAAATATCAAAATACACTATGGCTTGGCAGCTAATTCCCAACCCACTATAGGCTATAACCACGACCAGGAATAAATACGAAAATATGCGTTTCGTAACACTCCTCCTCCTGCTCCTCCTTCTCCTCCTGCTCCTCCTCCTCCTCCTCCTCCTCCTACCCCTCCTGCTCCTCCTCCTTCTCCTCCTTCTCCTCCTCCTCCTCCTCCTCCTCCTCCTCCTCCTCCTCCTCCTCCTCCTCCTCCTCCTCCTCCTCCTCCTCCTCCTCCTCCTCCTCCTTATTATTATTATTATTATCAGCAGCAGCAGCAGCATCATCATGGTCATCGTCGTCGTCATCATCATCATCATCGTCGTCGTCATTCTCACCACCACCACCAACCTCATCGTCGTTGTCGACATGAAGAAATATGCACAAGACGCGTGAATAGTCAGACACCAGCTTGGTCTGGGCCCCCTAGGAAGAGTTCAAACTCAGGCTGGCATGCTGTCAGGTCGACGGGGTTTCCCTGCCCCAAAATAATGGCTTCCTGCGTGGTAAAGGGTAACCGTGACAGAGACGAATTATTCTGACAAGACCAAACAATACGGTGCACCAGGATGCGTTTCGTGATGGATGATACAGAGGCTGCATTATTTCAACACACCCCGGGATGTTGTCTGCTTGCCACAGGTGACGTCACTATTCCCACTGTGCTTGTCATTTGAGGGTTGCCTTTTGGATGGAGTTTTGTATGCAAAACTCTCGTACTAAATGTGCATGATATAAACACTCTTTGAAGTAAGTTCCTTTCTTTATAAACCTCATACGTTTTCCTGTGCTTGTTGGTTATGGAATTGTCTAGGAACAAGCTATATGCTTGTGCAAAATGTTCGTGTTCATTCCATACATGTGTCTTTGTCATTGGGACCGCATGCGTTACAACTTGCTCTTCAGTTGTGGAGATCGATTTGTAAAAACCAGTTTTATATATTAATTCAGTACAGTATAAACGCATATTCTCTAGAAAATGCGCTTTTCAACTGTTATTTAAACGGTTTTGAAGATCAGGTAGCTTCACTGCTGCATCGATAAGTACCTTACAGTAGCAATGCCATTCGCATATCCGGATAACCCCATCAAAGTGGGGAGTCAGTAACCCAGTTCCTGACTTCTGGCATGACAATAGCCAAAGAGGGTTAGGAAAACATTCCTTCTGTACAGTATGTGTGCTTTTGCTACGATATTTTACTTGTGTGTTCCTGCAACAATCACTTTTCCTGTCGGTTTTCCAATTTCTCTTTATGTAGTCCCATTTCTTTGCTTTCTTTCTCTGTACCTTCCTCCTCATTTCTCCCCACCCATCCACCTATCTATCCATCTCCACACACATCCACCCACACTCTTCCCGACCATTCGCAACATTTGCGCAGCTCTTTTAACTTTTATTTGTCCCCCATCTAGATTTGCCCTTTTTTCTCTCCATAACGAAACAGTTCAGAACACTGAGATGTAGACATTTATTATCATCATAAACGTTCAGCGTTGCATAGATTAAGCATGAATGAAGACACTGAATGGTTCCTAGGGATATCATGTGTCCAGTGACATTGAAAAAAGGTTTTACTTTCAAATCCGTTGTAATTAACATGACAAAAACGAACAACAACAAATATCAATGTTTGGATGATGCAAAGTAAAATAATCTGCCTAGACATCAACTGTTGGGAAAGAGGTGATTCTCTTTGGATCGTATAAAGATGGTTATCCACCTGCTACGAAATTCGATTCACTTGTAGACAAGCAATTATTGAGAGGCAGTGCGGTTCTTCCGGTGGAGAGAGTGAGAAAGAGAGAGGGGAGAGTGAGAGAGAGAGAGAGAGAGAGAGAGAGAGATAGAGAGAGAGAGATTGAGAGCAAGAGAGAGAGAGAGAGAGACAGAAAGCGAGAAAGATGAAGTGAGAGAAAGAGAGAGAGAGTGAGAAAGAGAGAAAAAGTGAGCGAGAGAGAAAGTGAGAGTATGAGAGAAAGTGAGGATAGATATATGTACATTATGGGTATGTGAGAACAATCCAGGATTTCAGAACTTGTAATAGGCCTACATGTACGTAGTAAACTGGTTTGATGTATGAAATATATTAAGATAAACATGTGTATGACTAAATACCACATTCTTCTGGATTTTGCGAGAAGGTTTACTTCCCAATGAACACTCGCACAGCAAACTCTCAGGAAGGACTGGTCGACGCTTTTAAGTTGTTCGTAATATGGCTGTTTTCTACACCAGTCGTTATGAACCACTTTTGCCCTGGAAACTTTCACACGATAAATAGCAACCGTGAAGACGCATTCTGTGAACGCAGCTAAACTAGAACGACGTTGGAGTCAGCATTCTCACTGTCTCGAAGAATTACGAAACGTCAGTCATGCATCGTTTAGATGTCACAGGCTTCAAGATTTACGCCTGATGACAGATTTAGCGTGGCACGGAATTGTGTTGTGAGTAACGAAAGGCATTATGATGGATGTGAGAGGAGAAACTTTGCTTCAGATTTCACCCTTAGCAATCTAGTTCCGTCGCATGTCTAGATATGATGTGTTTGTGTGTGCGTGGGTGCGTGTATGTATGATTGTATGCGTGCATGCGCCCGCGCGCACACGCGCGTGTGTGTTTGTGTGTAAGCGTTCGTGCCTGTGTTCGGTGAGTAACTGTGTCAAAACTTCTGCATGGGTTTCAGAGAGAGAGAGAGAGAGAGAGAGAGAGAGAGAGAGAGAGAAACACGTGGACATGTATTTAAAAGACACACGCATACACGCACGCATACGCGCGCGCGCACACACACACACACCATACATATACGACACACGCACGCACGCACACACACACACACACACACACACACACACGCACACACACACACACACACACACGCACGCACGCACGCACACACACACACGCACGCACGCACGCACGCACACACACACACACACACACACGTGTTCATACAATTGTTTCTACCCCTCCACTCATCTATTCGTTAACTTTTTTTCCACAGTTATTTAAGTGTACATACAGAGGCACGAAGAAAATTAATGACGATAAAACTTGTTTATCACCTTTCATACACGCTAAAAAAATCTGACAAAAGTTTTGTGTGTGAATGAGGTTATTCGTTGATTGACGGGGGTGAGGATGCGGGGAGTGATAAGTACCCTGCGTCTCATCCAAAAACTGCTGCTGAGATCATAATAAATTATGACTATTCAAAACCTGTCTTCGAATGAGAAGATGTCAGCCATTGATGGACCGACGAAAAGCTCAATTTTGAGTAGAGTGTTTGCTTTATACACCAGGTATTTAACTGTAGAAACAATTTTCTACTTAAATGTATTCAGAATTTTCAGACGGATTTCAAACAACCTTAAATGAAATAAACACCAAAGGAAGATAGCAAGCAGATACAGTTTTAAAATGGTTTCTGGTACGCAACAGCACGCGTTGTATTTATTGAGCTGTTGTACAAACGTGTATATATTTCGCTTGAGGTTTGGTTTTTCCTTGATCTATTTTCTCTTTTCGATTATGGCTCCATATAATAATGTTGCAATTTGACAAACGCCACCTCCCACCCCTTGCCCCCTAAAAAAGCTTCAATTTGCCCAATATTCTTCTATTCTTCTTTCTCTAATCCATTCTGTTTTTCTACCTTTTCTTCTTCTTCTCCGCTCACTCCTAATCCATTTTTCCGGTCCTTATGTCAAATCTGTTTTTACCCTGCAGTATCACGTCCTTCAACCTCTCTGTGTCACTCGAGCTTATCTCAAAATCGCAATGGATTCCCGCACTTCTTGTAATATGTAACGAAATAATCCCCCTGTTCCTATTGGACAAGCCTCTAGAAGAATACTGTGCGATCTCTTTGTAGTAATGTTTGCAGCGTAGCGCTGACGCCAAATCACTGTAAACGTCCAGATGCAGACGTGAGATAGGCAACCCGAGTCGCTAGCGTTTTGCCTCCACGGCGCCATAATATCGGCGCCGTCGACCTCGAGCTTTGAAAGCACGCGAGAGTTTGAATGGAAATGAGGTTGAGGGAAAATGTGTGAAATTGAGTTTTAGGGTCACGGACTGGTCTGGCACCGTTTCTGCCTTGTGTATGAAACATTTCCTTCTCTGAGTTACTGTAGATTTCCACATGTAAACATCGGGAGGGCTGTTTTTATCTCTAAATACATGTACATATAGTAATAAAATGTATGGAAAATGTATATTTTAAATAAGTTATTATTCTTAAAAAAGCTGTTGAATCCGCATTATGGTTTTCGCTGTCATTGGTTTGTTTTAGGGTCTGTGCTCGGAAGACCATCTGTAATAAACATTACACCATTTACGAAAAGCAATCATATTTAAACGAGCTTTACAGCAAAGCCGCAGATGAAATCAAAATAGTTCATGCATGACCCCTCTCATCGCAATGAGCGGGAAATGCACTGACAATCAGAAAATCTAAAGCTTTAAATGTGTGAGGATTACCTACTGGGATAACATCCAAAACATACAACTTTTCCTCCAAATGAAAAACTATTTGTGTAATAATAACTAAACGATATCCCCATTTTCCACCATAGCGTAGCATTTTGATTGAGTGAGCAGAGCATTGCTATTGTAGAGAAATCTGAACGTGGAACATAGCGACCTCTACGCAAGCATCTTACAACAGAATCGCAGTCTGCTCCGTGTAGATCTTGTGTAGCCATTCTTGGAGGAAGTAGTTCAACTAACTGCTCTACAGGTAGTTGTTGTTCCTGTAGTGCCAGTGAAACGTTTTTTAATACATGAACTTTGGGTAACCAATCATTACTGACACAAAACACCAAGGTTGACAATTTTCAAACACTCCACCCCACCCCAACCCGACCCCCTTCCAAAATAATCATCCACACTTTCCAGACATGCATCACGGAAAGCACCGTCCAGGTTCTCCAAAGAGACATGTGGGAGCGGCCACATGCACACAAGCATGCATGTGCACACACAAATACACACACACGCACACACTATTGAACATACATACACACACGCATTAACACGCACACACACACATACACACACACAGAGAGAGAGAAAGAGAGAGAGAGAGAGAGAGAGAGAGAGATAGAAAGAGAGAGAGAGAGAGAGAGAGAGAGAGAGAGAGACGCGGGCGCGCACGCACACACGCACAGAGATCAACACGTACACACGCGCGCGCACACACATACACACACAAATACACGCACACATACACACACGCATATTCACACTCACGCACACGCACACACACACACACACACACACACACACACACACATTCACACACATTAAAAAAACACCACACACACACACACACACACACACACATTCACAAGCGCTGGCACACACTCACACACATACATACACAAACACACACACACACACACACACACGCGCGCGCTCACGCGCGTGTGCGCATGTATCATCGGACATGCATGCACGCACGCGTGCAAGTGTTGGTTTATGCAGTGCTATTCTCTGTTTCAATGGGAGGTGGGGATCTGGGACTTTTATCTGGTGGCTTTTAGTATTAATAGTGGAGTTGGCGTCCTTTGTTTAGACTGTCACTTGTCTCTGTGTCCTGCACTAAAAAACTACTTTGTTTTCTGCACATGCAATGCTGTTCCTTGGTTATCAATCGTTGCGTGATCTAAGAGATTATCACATCCGTTTAGAGCACACTTTGTACCCTGACGAGGTCACCTCTTCACCTCCGTCTGTGGTAACATTCGCTGAATACATGAATAAAACTGCGACCGTATTAAAACGTTTGAATGCATAGTCAACTGCTTCATTCAACTTTTTGTCCCCAGCACACAACACAAATCTCTCTGCCTCTTTCCGATGGGGGTTTCCCTCACCACGGGAACATCATTTACCTCTCTCCTACGACATTTACCGCATATGCACGGATACCGAATTATTCTGGTACATGGTCGAATGTTCTAACCAACATATTTCACAGTCGGTGCGTGAAGTGAGGGCTTTGCATGAATTGCTTGAATTCTGTGTAGAAGTTGTCTTCTGGGTGACATCGGTCCTGCTCTGTGTGAAGGGACGCCTTGTTGACGACATGGGGCGCAACGCTTAGTGTGTGGCCTGGGGCAACTCGACTCCAACGACAATCCTCCGCTTTCTGATCCCGCACACACTCTTGAGTGTCGTGCGGCTCCGAAACGTCCCCTCTTTAAGTGATGCTGGCTCTTCCCTATTGTCCTGATAATTCTCACCCGCTTTCTTTTCTTTGGGAGTCATAAACCATCGGTCCAGGCATCTCATTTGAGCTTATCGACGAATGGATCGCCACGCCAGTCGGGGGTGTATCGTAGCCCCCAGCTAAAAGTGGGCACAATGCCACCCCTGCCCCAAGCGTGCCAACGGGAACCTGTGGTGCGGTTCGTGCAAACACGGAGGAGAAAGCGCCTGATCCAATGACAGAATTTGCAGGGCGCGGCCCTCGGCCGACCACATTGTGAGAACGATCCAGTCGGATCCTGCGCGAAGAAAGACAAAGTGCAGAGTGCAGCGCAATGCATACCCTCCGACAAGAGGGTCGAGAAAGTTCCGGAACAGAACAGAGGGCCTTGTAGTGACAGCATGCAGGACTTGAGCCACTGCAGCACGTTCCGTCACCAAAGAGGTTCTCCCAGTGTCACCACACGTATGCCTGGTGGTCCCCGTGGGGGTCTTTGCTTTGGCGAGGAGATGCCACAGATGCAATTGAACAAAAAGCTGAGGTGTCTCAGGTGCAGCTTTGATTAATCAAAACAGATTTGTGTTCGCACCTGTTAGTAATCAACATGTCAAAGCGAGAAACCTGTTTCGAAGACTAGTGGCTCACACACACACACACACACACACACACACACACACACACACACACACACACACACACACACACGTCAATAAATAGTCAATTAAACGCTACTTGTGATATATTTTATAGTTTTTAGACTGTGTTCAAACGGAAGTGAGGTTTTCCAAAAAAATGTTAACGCCATTGTAGTTTAACCATGCTTAGAGAGAAAAAATGCAACCTCATTCTACCTTACTCTTATAGCATACGTTATAGTCATATACTTTTACTTTAAATTCAAGTCGATTTGATAGTTAGCAGCGAAACAAAAAATCAACATATTCTTAAAAATTGCTCCCACCGTGTTTTTCCGCATTCTTTGCAGGAACATCTAATACGTAGCGCTGTTTCCAGAGCCCTCTAGCACGATTTCCCGAATAGGTTGAGAGGTAGTTGTACGAGAGAGATGTACGAGATAGAGATATACGAGAGAGAGATAGAAAGAGATGTTCGAGAGAGAGATGTACGAGAGAGAGATGTACGAGAGAGAGAGATGTACGAGAGAGAGATGTACGAGAGAGAGAGATGGACGAGAGAGAGATGTACGAGAGATGTACGAGAGACAGATGTACGAGAGATGTACGAGAGAGAGATGTACGAGAGAGAGATGTAAGAGAGAGATGTCCAAGAGAGAGATGTCCAAGAGAGAGATATACGAGAGAGAGATGTACGAGAGAGAGATGTAAGAGAGAGATGTCCAAGAGAGAGATATCCAAGAGAGAGATGTCCAAGAGAGAGATGTCCAAGAGAGAGATGTACGAGAGAGAGATGTACGAGAGAGAGATGTACGAGAGAGAAATGTCCGAAAGAGAGATGTACAAGAGAGATGTACGAGAGAGAGATGTTCGAAAGAGAGATGTGCGAAAGAGAGATGTACGAGAGAGATGTACGAAAGAGATGTACGAGATAGAGATGTACGAGAGAGAGATAGAAAGAGATATTCGAGAGAGAGATGTACGAGAGATGTACGAGAGAGAGATGTACGAGAGAGAGATGTACGAGAGAGAGAGATGGACGAGAGAGAGATGTACAAGAGATGTACGAGAGAGAGATGTACGAGAGATGTCCAAGAGAGAGATGTAAGAGAGAGATGTCCAAGAGAGAGATGTAAGAGAGAGATGTCCAAGAGAGAGATGTAAGAGAGAGATGTCCAAGAGAGAGATGTACGAGAGAGAGATGTACGAGAGATGTTCGAAAGAGAGATGTACGAGAGAGAGATGTACGAGAGAGAGATGTACGAGAGAGATGTACGAGAGAGAGATGTCCGAAAGAGAGGTGTACGAGAGAGAGATGTACGAGAGAGAGATGTCCGAAAGAGAGATGTACGAGAGAAAGATGTACGAGAGAGATGTACGAGAGAGATGTACGAGAGAGATAGAGATAGAGATGTACGAGAGAGAGATGTACGAAATAGAGATGTACGAGAGAGAGATAGAAAGAGATGTTCGAGAGAGAGATGTACGAGAGAGAGATGTACGAGAGAGAGATGTACGAGAGAGAGAGATGGACGAGAGAGAGATGTACGAGAGATGTCCGAGAGAGATGTACGAGAGAGAGATGTAAGAGAGAGATGTCCAAGAGAGAGATGTACGAGAGAGAGGTGTACGAGAGAGAGATGTCCAAGAGAGAGATGTACGAGAGAGATGTAAGAGAGAGATGTCCAAGAGAGAGATGTACGAGAGAGAGATGTAAGAGAGAGATGTCCAAGAGAGAGATGTAAGAGAGAGATGTAAGAGAGAGATGTAAGAAAGAGATGTAAGAGAGAGATGTACGAGAGAGAGATGTCCGAAAGAGAGGTGTACGAGAGAGAGATGTACGAGAGAAAGATGTACGAGAGAGATGTACGAGAGAGAGATGTACGAGAGAGATAGAGATAGAGATGTACGAGAGAGATAGAGAGAAATAGAGAGAGACGTACGAGAGAGATAGAGATGTACGAGAGAGATAGAGAGAGAGATGTACGAGATCGAGATGTACGAGAGAGATATACGAGAGAGAGATGTGCGAAAGAGAGATGTACGAGAGAGATGTACGAGAGAGAGATATACGAGAGAGAGATGTACGAGAGAGAGATGTGCGAAAGAGAGATATACGAGAGAGAGATGTACGAGAGAGAGATGTCCGAAAGAGAGATGTACGAGTGAGATGTACGAGAGAGAGATTTACGAGAGAGAGATGTCCGAAAGAGAGATGTACGAGAGAGATGTCCGAAAGGGAGATGTACGAGAGAGATGTACGAGAGAGAGATGTCCGAAAGAGAGATGTGCGAAAGAGAGATGTGCGAAAGAGAGATGTACGAGAGAGATGTACGAGAGAGAGATGTACGAGAGATGTACGAGAGAGAGATGTACGAGAGAGATGTACGAGAGAGATGTCCGAAAGGGAGATGTACGAGAGAGATGTACGAGAGAGAGATGTCCGAAAGAGAGATGTCCGAAAGAGAGATGTACGAGAGAGATGTACGAGAGAGAGATGTACGAGAGATGTACGAGAGAGAGATGTACGAGAGAGATGTACGAGAGAGATGTACGAGAGAGATATACGAGAGAGATGTCCGAAAGAGAGATGTACGAGGGAGATGTACGAGAGAGAGATGTACGAGAGAGATGTACGAGAGATGTCCGAAAGAGAGATGTACGAGAGAGATGTGCGAGAGCGAGATGTACGAGAGAGATGTCCGAAAGAGAGATGTACGAGAGAGAGATGTACGAGAGAGATATACGAGTGAGAGATGTACGAGAGATGTCCGAGAGATAGATGTACGAGAGAGAGATGTCCGAAAGAGAGATGTACGAGAGAGATGTACGAGAGAGAGATGTACGAGAGAGATGTACGAGAGAGAGATGTACGAGAGAGATAGAGAGAGATTACGAGAGAGATGTACGAGAGAGAGATGTACGAGAGAGAGATGTACGAGAGAGAGATGTACGAGAGAGAGATGTACGAGAGAGAGAGAGATGTTCGAGAGAGATGCACGAGAGAGATAGAGATGTACGTGATATAGATGTGCGAGAGATGTACGAGAGAGAGAGATGTACGAGAGAGATAGAGAGAGAGACAGAGAGAGAGAGAGTATGTTTATGTAATATTTGTAGTAATAAAACTCGTTCTTTACAAAGAAATGAATGCACTCATGAAAAATATCTGTAATTTTCTTTAAGTTCGGAAGAGGATGCATGCATAATCTCAATAAACGAACTTTCCCACCGTAATGGTAATTAAAATATATTTAAAAAATAGATTAGGATCTGCCCAGTTGACTTTCTATTTTCTTTCCTTTGAACTGAATAATTCCACGACCCATGACTATTTTTGCACTTGTCCGTTAAATCGTTTCTCAAAATGTTATTACCTAACATCTGACAGACACGGAACTTTAGGGAGGAATTAGGGCGTAGCAAGAACGGTTCTCCTTGCGCATTTCCTATTCTCATTGACCCAGTTCTCAAAGCAGGCCCCCATCACCGGAAGACCGTTGCGGGTTAGAAAATACGGCAGCCATGCAGGTGTTTGCTGGAGCTGTGTTGTCTGCACAGTTCAAGAGCGCTGAATCTACGAGACAGGCACAGGAGGTCGTTTGTCACAGTATGAAGTCGGTACTGCATGGCTTTCTTGTCAAGGCTTGATGAAGACATCACTTGTGAAAGTACTTATTTATAAACTGAGCGATTCACCATGAATGCAATGCGAATTTGAAGGTAGTCTGTAGCGTTGATTACCGGCAGGAATATGTTTCCAACTGATTTGATATTAGCTCATTTTCCCGCGCGGGTGAAAGAGAGACAGAAAATTTTCTCGAGCAATCGGAATCGCAGAAGCAGGAGTTTATAAGCCGCTTCCAGGGAAGCTGCTGAGGGCTGCGTCACACAGCCCGAGGTGTTACTGGACCACCAATGACATCATTGATACTACTACAGAGGATGTGCTTTGTCAATAGCATTAACAGTGGACGGGTGGATGGATGGAGATGTACATCATATACAGCCTTTGTAGGTTGTTTGAGGCTATTCATCATAATAAATCATTAGTGCTGGTCAGAATAAGAGTAAGTCATTATTTCCCTAGTTACTCATTCTGACGAGTCACGTAGGAAGACGCGGTGGGTCAATTCTTACCCCCAATGCACAGGGGGTTTTAAGAGCAGAGCTTCGTATGTAGCAGGCAGAGGAGGTCGCAGCCAAGAAACGTGCCCCAAATGCCCAGCATACAGTCCACAACGCTATTGATGTTCTTGCGCTGTGCCGAGAACATTAATGAGTGCTCTGGTAACACACCATTTGTAATTCGGACGCAGTGAAAGGGCACTATGGGGCAATAACCAACACAGATAAGAGTGACCTAGATGAAAGCAAAATACGAGTAAAGTATTCGAAATAAAGAGAATGTGTCGACGCTGGACTTTTTTTTTACCGACGTATGCTTTGTAATCATACAGCTGCAACGACTGCAATTGGAATTCTAAAATACTGTTTAAAATATTTGTTTGATCAATCAATATCTACGTGTCAAAGTTCTGAGAAGTGGGTGATTATTTTGGCTTTGTTCAATAGTGCCGTTGGAGACAGGAAGACATTAGTTAGCATGTGCTAATTCCTAAGTTTACATTGGCTCAAACATGGAGGTCAATTTACTTGTATCCTGAAAATACCTCGTGAGGCTGATCATGACACCTTTGAAAAAAAAGCGTCAATAAAAACAACTGGCGCTGAACCTCCAGGTTTTGGCATTAACAAAACAAAAAAGATCGGGTTCGAACCCGCAACCTCTCGAGAAAATAAGGGGTAGGGAAAGTAAGGTTCGAACCCACAACCTCTCACGTGTACAACAACGGGTGGGGTGGCTCTCTCTCTCTCTCTCTCTCTCTCTCTCTCTCTCTCTCTCTCGAATACCAAATACACATTAAAAAACAAAACAACCAAGCATGTCCCAGCGACAAAAAAATATTCGACGCGCTACCGAGTGAGCTAATCCATAAAGCTGTGAGAACCTCCAGTAAACCTGGAGGGATTTAAAAAATCCTTCTTTCTTCTTCACCAATGTCTGATCTCCTCGAAATTACGTCACGTTATTCGACGTCAAATGATCACGTCACACATGCCAAAACTTCCCTTTAGTCGGGACAGAGTTCCGTCCCTTGCCTTCTTTGCAACACCAAAACGTAAAAAAGTCACTTTTGTTTCAAACCTCGATTCTGAAAATTTGATACATTCAATCGGACCTAACTTCCAGTAAGTGTGCAAAATGTCAAGGAAATCCGTCCTGTAGTTTTGAGATATCAGCCGTTATGTCGGGACTGACAGACAGACACACAGACAGATAAAGCTGTGAGGACCTCCAGTAAACCTGGAGGGATAACACATAGCATTAGTCTGACTGTGTTCTTACGAGACGGTGCATACGACACATACATAACTTCGTTGAGCATCGTCTGTGGCTTTCTATCAGAGAGTGTAATCAAATTATGTTCACACACGGTCAAAGCCAATCAGGGTCCCCGTCATTAGCAGGAAGGAACCCTTGGGTGCCGTGCTTTCGTGGCCTGCCCCAGTGACAATCAGTCTCGCATTCCGCGGCTCTGACAGCGTTACAGGGGACGCGATAGCTGGTATTAATACTATAATATCATTGAAATGTGTGCCAGATGGGTGTCTCGGAGGTTAAGAATTTAGTGAATGATCGTTAGCGGCAACTTCACAAGTTTCCCTACATGTTTTACTTGTATTAATGACGGTTATCTTATGAACTAATGTTTGGATATTACTCTACAAATACATTCCTTTAATGGAACTAGTCTTCAAGTTAATTAAAAGATGCTAATGTTTTTCTGTACTTTATTATTTCAATTACTTTTTAGGGTTTTGATCATAGGATGATTAAGAGTGAAGGAAGTATTTATTTCATGAAAATGTGCACACCTCTTTCGACTCACTTTAACATTTACATGACTGAACTTTGTGATTTAGTTTGAAATTGGAAACAATATTACTTCAAGATAACCCATTTCAGAGAAAACTTAATGTTAAAAACAAAAATTGAAGAGAAATGTAGGCATATAACTCTCTCTATCCTGGGACCGTCTTTTACGACCTGTGAAATTTAAATCATCCTTTAGCGTCAGTGTATATATATTGCAGCTGAGCACGGTAAACCAACAGGAAATGGTGGATAAACATACTCCAGAGAAAAGGAGGACTCGTTACAACAGCATGATTTGTAAGCATTCCATGTACTTGAAAGCAAAAGTCGATGATAGTAGCTCACCCTCTTGTTCACATTTCTACTTTTAAGTGTTGCTTCCTGGTGGCATCATCACAACCAACGAAACATCTTTGCTTGACCAATTGTCTTCATAGCTGACTTTCTGTGTTTGCGTGTGTGTGTGTGTGTGTGTGTGTGTGTGTGTGTGTGTGTGTGTGTGTGTGTGTGTGTGTGCGTGCGTCTGTGTATCTGTCTGTTTGTCAGTCAGTCAGTCAGTCAGTCAGTCTGGCTGGCTGGCGGGCGGGCTGGCGGGCTGGCTGGCTGTTTGTATGTGTCGCTGTCTGACTGTGTGTCTGTCTGTGTGTCTGCCTGCCTGCCCGCCTGCCTGCTTGCCTGCCTGCCCGCCTGCCTGTCTGTCTGTCTGTCTGTCTGTCTGTCTGTCTGTCTGTCTGTCTGTCTGTCTGTCTGTCTGTCTGTCTGTCTGTCTGTCTGTCTGTCTGTCTGTCTGTCTGTGTGTCTGTGTGTCTGTCTGTCTGTCTGTCTGTCTGTTTGTCTGTCTGTCTGTCAGTCCTTCAGTGTTTTCTGATTGTCATGTAATTAAGCTTTATAGTCAGACCCGGAGTCGTGCTAGGAACCGACAGAGGAAAGTTTGAGAAGTGCATTATTGGACTGCGCGAACATGCGTCTTGTTTTGTAGTTACTGACGTTATTGGCGTGTTAAGGAATAATGGGTGTTAGTACGTCTGGTGTCAGCAGGGGCTAAAAAATTTCCCACCACAATCAAGGGCAGCTTCGCCCTTTTGAAGGATCTAACAGCCAGGGTCGCTCGGTGGAGAAAAAGCAGTACTCAGCTAAACAGCCATTTAACATCTCAGTTCTCAGTCCCGTCATAAAGCTATCTTCAGAGAGGTCCCAGACGCCATTAAGTAGACGCAACGTCAGTCTGGGGTAATTGGGAATGAACTTCTCTATATCCACTGCTCTCCCTCCGGAGCACGCCCCCTTGGATCTGCGAGGCAGTCTCTCACATATCAAATGGCTGGTGATCTCAGGGGCTTTGAAAAATATGTCGTTCGTCAGACATCTCAGCGGTCCCCAAGGCTTCATGTAGACCGTAATTGCACACGATTGGGAAGATATTGAGAGTGCTGAAATGATGCAATTAAATTGACTTTTCGCATCATATTTCAAATCATAAGAATTATACAACTCTACATTGTTATTACGTCTAGAATGACCTACACTTGTCCCTCCAGGTTTACTGGAGGTCCTACAGACTTTATCTGTGTGTGTATGTGTGTGTGTGTGTGTGTGTGTGTGTGTGTGTGTGTGTGCGTGTGTGTGTGTGTGTGTCTGTCTGTCTGTCCCGACTTGATGGCTGATTTCTCAAAAACTACTGGACGGATTTCCTTGACATTTTGCACACTTACTGGAAGTTAGGTCCGATTGAATGTGTCAAATTTTCAGAATCCAGGTTTGAAAAGAACGTGAACCTTTAAGGTCGTAAACTCAAAAACACTTCCCTAAAATGTCAATTGACGGAATGGCGAAATGCAAAATGTGTGACATGATCATTTGACGTCGAATAACATGACGTAATTTTATCTGTATGTCTGTCTGTCAGTCCTGACTTAACGGCTGATATCTCAAAAACTTCTGGACGGATTTCCTTGACATTTTGCACACTTACTAGAACTTAGGTCCGATTGAATGTATCAAATTTTCTGAATCCAGGTTTGAAAAGAAAGTGATTTATTTAGGTCGTAAACTCGAAACCCCCCCTCCTAAAATGTCAGTTGACTGAATGGCGAAATGCGTGGCCATTTAATGGCAGTAAATCGATAGTAAACTTGGCAGAAATAGACCTTGAGTATCCTAAATTGTACAAGACCACTCAAATTTCATGAACTATCATCCAATTTTCTACAATTTACATTGCAAAATACGAACTAAGGCGGTTTACGGAAAAGAACGTTATATATGCTTTACCTACACTCAGTCATACCAGTTCTCCAATAGCACATTTGGTAGAGCGTTGGACTCTTGGTCATTCGTTACCAGGTTCGATTCTGCGCTGAAACTTTTTTCCCTCCTCTTTTCTCGAGAGGTTGCGGGTTCGAACCCGATCTTCTTTTTTAATATGCCAAAACCTGGAGGTTCAGCGCCAGCGGTTTTTATTCTGATTTATATGTTGCTGTAATGACGTCACAACTTTTAATTTGTGTCTCGTTCAATGATGCTGTCCTTTGCGACTGTACATAGGCTTGCATGGATTATTAGTCTTAAAGCAGTTTTTTTTAGCAGTGGTGGTGGAGGTGGTGGTGGTAGTGGTGGTGGCGGTGTTGGTGGTGGTGGTTGTTGTGATGGTGGTGGTGGTGGTTTATTTGTTGCTCAGAGTGTAAGAGACACAGGAGAGAGTGCAGGTGACAGGCATACGCAGAGAGAGAGAGAGAGAGAGAGAGAGAGAGAGAGAGAGAGAGAGAGAGAGAGAGAGAGAGAGAGAACGAGAGAGAGGGCACACTGCATTCATTCCGACAATGTGCTGTGCTAAGGACAAAGAAACGGTCCACTTCCGTTGCTGCACAGTCTTCCCTGCTGCTGTACGGCTGTCTTTCACTCAGACGGCGTACGTGCCGTGAGTGGGTCAGAATGATCTGGGCTAAGTGTGGCAGCCTTGGATGCAATAAGAGAGATGGCTGGAAGTCAGGCGGGACGACCTACATTCACTCAGTCGATTTCTTCCCCTGAAGAGAAAAACTTTCCGTCCTGGGAAGGTCTCACTGCAGGGCCTCGACTTAGGAAGTCTCCAGATGTTTGAGACCTCGCAGCTGTAGATCTTTGCAATCTGTTGCGGGTATTTTGGGTCTACTGCATCTAACGTCTCCAGATTTTGTCGTAGTTTGGAAAGGTCTTCTGTGTCGGAATTCGTTGACGGAGTTTAAAGACTGCGTTCCTTGCCAGCATTCTGTTCTGCTGTTCTGCCGTCGAATTGATAAATGTTTGTCTAGAAATTATCTAGTAGTTCAAGAAAGCTGATCAGTGCTGACTGTTTTTAATGATACTAATTGCTGAAAAGTCTACAATGTTGCCAGGGAAAAAACCCAGCTACGGTAGGATGTAGTGTCTATTTCAATTATTGGTCAATGTGCGTTCCCCAACATAGAACACTAACTCAAGCATGGAAACGTGACGGGTAGACTCTGTCCTCACGCCAGAGAAGGGAAAAAGCTAACGCAGGCATGCATGCAATTAGCAATGTTGATTGTGAGGAAAAAATAACAGCACGTCACCCCTGGTTACACGGGGATTTGAGAACATGGGTTCCTCAAGAGAATATATTCAAGTCCGTCTGCCGTTCTCGTGCAGAGGGAGAGACATTGCGTGAGTTCAATTAGCGTTCGAGGCGTCAAGAAAAAACCGTGAATGAACGATCCTACACGGCAGCAGCTAAGAATAGATCTAAAGCTCGAGTCGACCGCAGCTCATTTTACTCCATTTGCATCAACATGGGTTTGTTCGTGAGGACCCTTTTTTCTCTGTTTCTCTCTCATGGAAACAGCCCACGCAGATCAAAAGACTGAATAGAGAACGCATTTTTTAAAGCAAGCAGGGTAGAAAGATATGGAGACTGGGGTGGGAGGTGGGGTGTGGGAGTGGGGGGTGAGGACGCTGAAGGAGTGGATCGGATGTATTAAAAAAGTGTGGGAGTGCTGTTTGAAGTATGTGTGTGTGTGTGTGTGTGTGTGTGTGTGTGTGTGCGCGCGCGCGTGTGTGTGAGTGCGTGCGTGTGTGTGTGAGTGGTATGGAGTAGGGGAAGAGTAAGAAAATTCAGAGGGGGAGGGGAGGGTGGGGGAGGGAGGGACAAAGGGAGGGGATGGTGGTGCAGGAAGATTAAGATGGCAGAGCCGCGCTCCTTTTCCCGTCAAAGCAAAACTCGAGACGTCTGGGTTCTTGGTTCGGCGATCTGTGAATGGCGCGAAAGTCGACACGACCTCCGCAGCTGCCTCCTTCATCCAATGATGACTGACGAGCTGCCGACAGCCAGCCATGGGCACTCAGACTCGCTGGATGAGAAGAGTCGTTTTTCTGCAAATTCAAGAGAAAGAGAGTCCAAACACAGAAGAGGATACACGCCTCGTTGGCGTGGGCTGGGGATTTCTCTTGCAGAAACTGCCATTACTGATGGTGGAGAAATGTAATTGCAGATTCCTCGGACCTCATTGTTTGGGTACGGGTGAAAAACGGCCGGAAGTCACCGATTCTGAGTTTCATGTTCTCTCTGGATTTTAAATATTGTAGGATTTATGATCTGTTCATTTCGCGACCCACGCTCGTGTGTTACTCCAATTCTGAGTTGTCGGGTTTTATTTTTTATGTGACAGTTGCTGCGAATATTTGTCCAGTGTGTCACACTGTTTCTGAGCATAAATTGACGAACACCCAGATCATAGAGTGTGTCTGATTCTCAAACACGTGGATGTTAGCAGAGACAAAAGGACGCGCGAGCGCGCATGCACGTACGCACGCACACACCCGCACGCAAGCACGCATGCAAACACACGCGCGCCCGTGTACACACGAGTACGTACGGACACACATAAACGTACATAATTGAACACACACACACACAAACACACAAACACGTGCGCGCACACACACACACGCACGCACAGTCGCACACAGACACACGCACACAGACACACACACATACACACACACACACACACACACATAAACACACACGCGCGGACTGAATGGCATGTGGACGAAAACAAATGCATACAAATAGATAATAAAAACCGGACAGAAACAGAGAGAGGCATATAAACACACGCGACCCTGCCCAAACTGTATTTACGTCTGAGAAAAGCCAAATAAATCAAGGACAATGAATATAAATCATGCTTTTGCATGTTGCTGTCGTTGCATATGGGCGCGCTGGGTTGAAGTCGGCTCAAGTCCGAATTCAGACAATTGAAAGGGACTTTCTCTGCATCACTGCTCCAGAACTTTCGGCAGTCTGTCTGGCCGCAGCGCTCAAGCAATTTCTGGACGGACTGAGTCCCAAGAGGACAGATTCCAGGCTGTATGTCCCAAATGTTCAGGTAACACCTGGAGGAATTAAAAAGGCCATGGTTTCAACCCCTCTTTGTGCAGAAGCGCGTAGTCCTCTGTCGGTGATTGTCAAATGAGTTTGCTTTTTTTTCCACTCTAATGAGCCTGCACCTTCATAACGATGTGAAATTCTATTGAGAAGGTATTTAAAGCTGCAGTTGTATTCACCGCAGGGTGCTTATAACTATAGTCCTTGATGACAGATGTAGCAAGAGCTAGATTAGTCACCAAAAATGTGAGAAAACGAGCACACACTTGGAAATAAGAGAATGTGAACTTGTCGTCGCTATTCTCGCTTACATTTTTGGCCAGTATCAATAGAAAATCTTCACACTTTTTTTCAACAGTTTGGAGCTGCAGTAGTCTCTTTGGGGTCTTTTCCTTCCACTTCATCCATCTCCGCCATTCTGGGTGATAAATTACTTTAGCGTACACATCAGGTTTAATGCCTTCAACTAAAACTCTCTAAGGTGTCAAATATTCTCTCAATGTTCATCAACAAAACCGAATGGGGCACACACACCGCCAGCCATTCCACAATATCATCTGTGTGGTACTAAATACAATATGGGCATAGACGATGATAGTAATATCTCTGTCATTACAATGGGACATTCTGCTTGCTGCTCTCTGCTTCTACAAAGGCACACATTGCGCAAGAACATATCACCAGTGCAACCACATTTGGGCACTGTATGGTTGCATTGTTCACCTGAACCAGAGATACTATAGTGTCTCTGACCTGAACATGGAAACCTGTGTACTACACACGAAACGTGCAGACCGTTCGCATCAAAACCAAATTTAAAATGTTTGCTTTCAAACACTTCTTTCTCCTCATGCAACGGGATCCAAGGGAATATTGTAATTGTTATCATTCGGTGCTTTCTCATTTCCTGCGCAAAACGATTAACTTGAACTTTCACAGCCATGTACATCCTTGTTGACTGTTCCCCACCAGGCACAAGCGCCTGGAATGTTTCACTGGGTCAGGATGCCAGTTGCTCAGCAGGCCGTCCACGTGGACTTGGCAGGTGTTTTTGCGCGCTTTTCACAGCGTATCTGGACTGGGTGTGATTTGTCTCAATGGCTGTCGGCAGCCGCAGTTGCGATGGCGTTCCCAGACGGTCGCTGGTCGTGTACACATCCTTGGCTACGGTCACTGCCTAGGTCCCCCCTTCGCCTTCCACCCTTCATGGTGTATTGTTCTGTAGCATAGCTTCGTCACTATGGATCAGGTCGTACACGGTGGAAATGCTGCTGGCAATGCAGACAGCAGATACGAAGGGGGGGTGTCTTTACAAGATTAGTTTTCTGTATCCAGACTATATTGCCCATTAGTATTTTTTAAGTTGTTTTGAGTTGACATGGTATTCAACAAGGGCTACTATGTGCATTGCTGATAAAGATCGAGCTTCTAACGAAATCTGATCCAGGTAAGCGCAAAAAGGAGATGTTAAAACGAATTGCTCATGCGATGCACTATTTTCAATCATTAAAAATTGGGTCATGAAGTGTATGGCCGTATGCATCTTGCAGTGATAAAACAATATTTAATGTTTCTGTGAATCAAATGTGAATAAACAATTGATCATGAGTAGATGCCATT
>JAWQFJ010001994.1:60000-80000 GCA_034096865.1 Theodoxus fluviatilis
AGCGCTTTGTAAACGAGTCTGAGACGACCTGATCAAAACCCTGGCACGTACCGTCAACGTCATTCGCTGGCAACGTCAGGTCGATATTGCCACAGCTGCAAATAGAGTGCACATTGAAAGCTTAGCGTTGTGAAGGTGCTCAGGCTAAATCCCCCCTGCCCTTCCCCCCCCCCCCCCCCCCCACCCCCTCTTCACCAATTATGGGAACCTCCGTATATCTTTGCATGTCTTTAAATGAGAACCATGTGTTATGTACGTTCTCCCTATTTTGTTTTTGTCATAAAGATTCGTAGTCAGCTCCGCCACCGTAGATACATTCGTGTAGAGTGAAATTAAAAAGCACTATGAAACGACTTTGTGGGTGTGTGCCACTGTGTATGCGTGTGTGTGTTTGTGTGTGTGTGTGTATGTGTGTGTGTGTATGTGTGTGTGTATGTGTGTATGTGTGTGTGTGTAATGTGTGTGTGTGTGTGTGTGTGTGTGTGTGGTCAATATATTGTCCACTCAGATTCTCGTCTGTTACTAACGTTGATTAATAAAAGTAGAGGCAGGCTTTGCTTAAATTAAAAACGTCTGACTCGGTACAAACACAACTTGACCGCGACTTCTCAACAATAATTATCTTGAAATTTGTCAGAGAGCCCGTATAAACCAGAATTTGGGGGTGAGATGGTGTTGGCTGTTGACCAGGTCATCGTAAGTTGATCACGTGGTGGTGAATTTCCTTGATACGTGAGATATCACAGTCATTACGATATGGTTGGCTTGACCGTTTGATTCTCTCAACGCAAACTTGAGATTGGAATGTGTCAACGAAAGGATTTGCAAACTTTGAAACACAGCAAGTGAACGCTTCTTTGATGAACAGACGACACATGCTGAGAAAATGAATGGAGGTAATGGTGATGCGAGAAAAGATTTAAGAACGTAATGTCTCACATGCGTTGATTTCTCAAGATTGGCTGGAGTTGAACTAGACATCAAACAGAAGAGACGAAGCGGACTAAGTGTCTCCTTCGACTTCTTTCTTAATAACATGTTAGTTCTCTTAACATTACAATGTACTGAATTCACTTTTTATTGGATTTACACAACCTTGGAACTTAATACGTGTGTTGTGGCGCTATCCGCATATCAGTCGTTACCTGCACGGCTGCAGGAAAAGTTACGGTGCCCTCCCCGATTCATTATGGCACACTCGGGAATAGGCAGCCATTTTTTTTTTGGGGGGGGGGGGGTGTTGTTTTTGAAACATTGATTGACAAAATAAGGAATAAAACATGGAATGAAAAGAGCGTAATATTGCAAAATCTACCCATGATAAGGATTTTCAGTGGAGTGTATAGTAATGTAGTGACCAGACATAACACTGAAAACAAAAATATATCGTCGCAGAATATCTGCACGACGTCTCTTCCATTAACATGGTTTATACCAATATTTTCAACAACAACAATTAAACAAAGATAGCAGAGTTGTGAGCATTAACGTAAGGAGGCTACTTTTCCGCTGTTGTGCTTGCAACGGCTGCCTGAGCATTTGGTGCCACAAAATGCGTGCATTCCAAATGCATTGGACCTGCATAGTGGTCATGCGTCCTGCATTGCAACACAAGCATAACCAGTTCGAACCACTCTGTCTGTCAGTTCCCACAAGTCTGTCAACCCATTGGACACACGGGGTGTGGTTGCAACAGCATTACTTCTAGAAGAATCGGCATGGCACCGTGACCCCACCGCACGGTTTCCAGGCTGTGGACTGTTGTGTCTGGGACACTGTGCAGGGTGGCTGGGTTCCCATTGAAGACAAGCGCCGACGACGCCACGTGGCTCTTTTATGCTCTAGACTTGTTGACTGGAAAAACTTCCACTCGCCATGCTCCACAGCGGGAGCGAATGCTATTCGACTTCTTCTCGTTTTCTCTTTTGCCTCCTCAAGTCGCCTCCCCTACCCTCCACCCGCACCCCCACCACTGGAAAAGCCTAACCCCACCACTGTGAATTCCCTCCCCTGCTACCCCTCTCCATCCCCCACCCCCCACCCACCCAGGCCTCTCCCATCTCCCGCCCTACCCTTTCTTCCCTCCTTTCCATTCACAAGCAGCATTCGTTTTCACATGCCCTAGGGCGCCTCATTACCACTGGCGAGAGTTTGAAAGTTCTGCGGGGGTTGGTATCTTCAACAAAGCGTCCCCCGTGTATCAGCTCTCTCCTCGCTACTTCTGACCCTCCGTGCGTGGGAATATCGCCAGTGTCGTTTTCGTTCGCCTGCCAGCAGCGATAACAGTGAGTAGTCATCGCACCGCGAGCAAATCTTGCAATCTACGTCTGCATAAGCCAATGTGTGCGTGTATGGACTCCCGTCTCGCCGTCTGCAGCTGGTAACTTGAGTAGGGGCGCACGTGTGGGAACGTCTGTCCGGTGCAGTGTGTGTGTGTGTGTGTGTGTGTATGTGTGTGTGTGTGTGTGTGCGTGTGTGTGTGTATGTGTGTGTGTGTATGTGTGAGTGTGTGTGTGTGTGTGTGTGAGTATGTGTGTGTGCGTGTGTGTGTGTATGTGTGTGTGTTTGTGTGTGTATGTGTGCGTGTGTGTGTGTATAAGTACGTGCAAGTACGTGTATGTGTGTGTATTTGTGCGTGTGTATGTGCGTGTGCGTTTGTGTGTGTGTATATGTGTGGGTGCGCGTGTGTATGTACGTGTGTGTGTGTATGTGTGCGTGTGTATATGTGTATGTATTTGTGTGCTTGTGTGTGTGTATGTGTGTGTGTGTGTGTGTGTACGTGTGAGTATGTGTGTGCGTGCGTGTGTGTCTCTGTGTGTGTGCGTGAATGTATGTGTCTATTTGTGTGTGTATTTGTGTGTGTGTGTGTGTATATGTGTGTGTATGTGTGTGTGTGTGCGTGTGTGTATGTGTGTGCATGCGTGTGTGTCTCTGTGTGTGTGCGTGAATGTGTGTGTCTATTTGTGTGTGTATTTGTATGTGTATGTGTGTGTGTGTGTGTGTGTGTGTGTGAGTGTGTGTGTAAGTGTCACTATATGTGTTGCTCTTCGTGTTTTGTTCCGTGCCGACGATTGTGCTTCTATATGTGTTGCATTGTGGGCAGTTTGTCTCTTTGTGTGTGTGTGCGACATTGAACGCACCTTGGCGCGTTAAAGTTAGTGGCCGACAGACAGACGGACGGACGGACGGACTGACGGATGGACGGATGGACGGATGGACGGACGGACGGACGGACGGACGGACGGACGGACGGACGGACGGACGGACGGACGGACGGACAGACAGACAGACAGACAGATAGACAGACAGACGCATGCATCCGTTTGTGAACGGTCGTACGTGTGTGAACAAGCTCTTGTGTGCGCGCGTGTGTACATGTACTAATGAATACGCACGCTTGCACCCCCATGTATTTGTGTTCGCTCACAGCGCACATGAGCAATAGAGCATACGAAATTTGTGTTCGCTCACAGCGCACATGAGCAATAGAGCATACGAAATTTGTGTTCGCTCACAGCGCACATGAGCAATAGAGCATGCGAAAATACATGTAGTCTTTTTTTCTCCAGTCTGCTATAAAGTACAGCCACCTCAGTTAGTGCTGATAATTGGATACGAACAACTGTTGTGATTCCGTGCGTGTGCTTGGTTTTACAGCGGTACTAAGAGAGGCGGAAGAAGTAAAACTTTTGTTGAAAAAAGGTTTCTGAGGTCACATTGATCAGGTATCTTAAGAATGATTACGTCCATTTGAATCTTTTCTTTTGCATATAGAAACTTGTTAGCAGTGTTTGGGTTTATGACGCACTTATTTATTTTAAAAAACGCACACTTTTTTTACTTTTGGAATAATCGTGCACTTATCTGGAAAAAAGGGCATTTTCCCATTAAACTTCTCAATAAGCACTTACGAGAATCAATTCTGTTGTATTTTCTGTAATCTCGCTTTCCCACGAAATGTACAAATGCAAAGACTGCATCTTATCAAAAGGAAAAACAGCTGTTTTGTTGGAAAGCTGACCAGGCGTGACCGCTTTCACCTCGGAGTGCCAAGGTCATGCGGCCGACAGAGGTACAAAACCATCCAGTTTTGTCAAGCCAAACCTGGATCCGCGCAAACTACGCGTGGGAAATGTCGCCGAGGCTGATGACTTCCATGTGGAAAGAAGCATTCTCTCCGGGACATCTGAGGACGCGGACCCACAGTGGGCGCGCTTCAGTGAAGCGGTCAGATGTTCCGACACGGATCAGCAGCCGTGCAGGCCTTGTATCCAGTTTTCTTCCAGATTCCACGTAGAGAATAAGCTGGGGACACTACCTTGCTGTGTCTACTGTCGACCTGTCATTGAAGACGTTTTGATAGACAACAAAAGCATTACTGCAAAATTTGAAGTTGCATATATTGTGAGGAGCTTTGTTGAACAGCATCACACTTGTTTTGAAAACAGTGACGATATAAGCGTTGAAAATACAGTGAAATGGCGTACTAGAGCTATAACCGGGTGTGGCCTTCACCCCGAGAGTGTCAGGGAGTCTATTGAGCCGAAACACTTGTTGACGGTGGCACCTCTACTGAAGACCGTCTCTTGCCTCGCTCCGCTGGGAGTTTCTTGCCACAGTGAGGGTATAAGCAAGGAAAATACATGTACAGTGAAATAGCGTACTTGGAGATGTACATTTTGTCATGTGAGCAAACAATATGTGCATACGAACTTGTATAACATTCTGGGTTCTTGTTTCGGTTGTTTTATTGTGTCGCTTGCAATTGATTTTAGTATCTACAATTATTGCTCTTTGTCTCTTCTGTCTCTGTGAAACGGGTGTGTACTAATCAATGTTTGCATACTTGGTCATACTATTTACTGACTGACGACTAGTTTGACCGTTCTTATTTGTATGACTGCCTACTCACGTGTCTCTCTGACTGTTTGCTTACATTCTTGAGTGATTCGTGTTCACTTGAATGTGTGCATACTTGCGTACGCTTGCGTGTATGAGTGCTTGCGCACGCGAGCATGTGTGTCAATCATTGAACTGCATTTTGTTCGTCAGCGCTTCCCGCCCGCGATACTTGGATGTGCTCTGAAATAGTTTTGTGAAGAAGGAAACGTCACTCAGGCGATCTATTAAGCAATTAACCTGCTATAAACAGAAAAGTGGTATTCCGCAAAGAACCCGCTAACTGGGCTTCCGGTACTGGGTGCACGTGCAAGTCTGCTGTTGCCATTTTCTTGTGTCAGAACAGATGGAAGTCTGGCAAAAATGCATTTCCGCTTTTATTTTCGCATCGTTCACAAGTCTTCGGCAAACTGACCTGAAGAGAGAAAAAGGTGAGTGCCTCCATACTTCCCTGGCCTGGTTTCTGCACGTCCTTTGTCGAGCTGAAACAGGGCAGTAGCACTAACTGCCGCGGGATGTATAAGGCAGGCGCCCCGGGGCGCTCTGACCTACTTCCCATTATCTCTCATGCTCGATGCAGCGGAGCGCTCTCTGACCTACTTCCCATTACCTCTCATGCTCGATGCAGCGGAGCGCTCTCTGACCTACTTCCCATTACCTTTCACGCTCGATGCAGCGGAGCGTTCTCTGACCTACTTCCCATTACCTTTCACGCTCGATGCAGCGGAGCGTTCTCTGACCTACTTCCCATTACCTTTCATGCTCGATGCAGCGGAGCGCTCTCTGACCTACTTCCCATTACCTTTCACGCTCGATGCAGCGGAGCGTTCTCTGACCTACTTCCCATTACCTTTCATGCTCGATGCAGCGGAGCGCTCTCTGACCTACTTCCCATTACCTTTCACGCTCGATGCAGCGGAGCGTTCTCTGACCTACTTCCCATTACCTTTCATGCTCGATGCAGCGGAGCGCTCTCTGACCTACTTCCCATTATCTCTCATGCTTGATGCAGCGGAGCGCTCTCTGACCTACTTCCCATTACCTTTCATGCTCGATGCAGCGGAGCGCTCTCTGACCTACTTCCCATTACCTTTCATGGTTGATGCAGCGGAGCGCTCTCTGACCTACTTCCCATTACCTTTCATGCTTGATGCAGCGGAGCGCTCTCTGACCTACTTCCCATTACCTTTCATGCTCGATGCAGCGGAGCGTTCTCTGACCTACTTCCCATTACCTTTCATGCTCGATGCAGCGGAGCGCTCTCTGACCTACTTCCCATTACCTTTCATGCTTGATGCAGCGGTCCCAGGTGCTCTGACCTACTTCCCATTACCTTTCATGCTTAATGCGGTGCTCTGACCTACTTCCCATTACCTTTCATGCTTAATGCGGTGCTCTGACCTACTTCCCATTACCTTTCATGCTTAATGCGGCACAGTGTCCCAGGTGCTCTGACCTACTTCCCATTACCTCTCATGCTTAATGCGGCAGGTCCCAGGCGCTCTGACCTACTTCCCATTACCTCTCATGCTTAACGCAGGAGGTCCCGCGCTCTGACCTACTTTCCATTACCTTTCATGCTTAAGGCGGCAGTGTCCCAGGTGCTCTGACCTACTTCCCATTACCTCTCATGCTTAATGCGGCACAGTGTCCCAGGTGCTCTGACCTACTTCCCATTACCTTTCATGCTTAATGCGGTGCTCTGACCTACTTCCCATTACCTCTCATGCTTAATGCGGCAGGGCGCTCTGACCTACTTCCCATTACCTCTCATGCTTAATGCGGCACAGTGTCCTTGGGGCGCTCTGACCTACTTCCCATTACCTCTCATGCTTAATGCGGCAGGGCGCCCTGACCTACTTCCCATTACCTCTCATGCTTAATGCAGGAGGGCGCCCTGACCTACTTCCCATTACCTCTCATGCTTGATGCCAGCGGAGCGCCTCCTCTGACCTACTCTCCCATTATGCTTCTCTATTGCTGATGATGCCAGGCGGAGGCGCATCTCTGGCCGACTTCCCATTAAATCTCTCCATGCCTTGATGCGGAAGCGGAGCGCCCCGGGAAGGACGCTCATCCAAAAGAATTATTTCTCCACCTCATGTGCCTGATTACTGCATTTGTTGCTTCTTTGGTTTAATTTTGAGGGGGGAAAGTCGACACGAATGATGACTTGTTAAGGAAGACAAGTTTGATGCATATACACCTATTTTGGGTCTGTGCAGACGGATCAGCGCTCTTTCGCACACTTTCGGCAGAAAATGTTGTTGTTGTTGTTGTTGTTGTTGTTGTTGATGATGATGATGATGATGATGATGATGATGATGATGATGATGATGATGATGATGATGATGATGATGATGATGATGATGATGGTGGTGGTGGTGTGGCAGTGGATGGTGATGGTGGTGGGGGTGAAGCTAGTAATGCCGGTCGGTGGTGGTAGTGGTGGTGAGTGGTGATAGTGGTGGGGTGGTGGTGGGGCGCGCGTGGTGATGGTGGTGGTGGTGTGGGGGTGGTGGTGGTTGATGATGATATGAGGAGGAGGAGGAGAGGAGGAGGTGGAGGAGGAGGAGGAGTGAGGAGGAGAAGTGAGGAGTGAGGAGGAAGAGTGAGGAGGAGGAGGACAAGTGAGGAGGAGGAGGACAGGATGAGGAGGAGGAGGAGGAGGAGGACAGGAGGGAGGAGGGAGGAGGAGGAGGAGGCGGAGGAGGAGGAAGAGGATGCGAAGGAGGAGGAGGAGGAGGAGGAGGAGGAGGAGGAAGGAGACAGGAAGAGAGGAGGGAGGAGGACGAGGAGGAAGGAAGAGGAAGGAGGAGCGAGAAGACGACGACCAGAGGAAGGAGGAGGAGTGAGGAGGAGGAGGAGAATGAAGTAGGAGGAGAAGAGGAGAGGAGATGAGAAGGAGGAGGAGGAGGAAGAGAGGAGGAGGCGGAGGGAGGAGGAGGAGGAGGAGGGAGGAGGAGGAGGAGGAGGAGGAGGAGGAGGTGAGGAGGAGGATGGAGAGGAGGAGGAGGAGGAGGAGGAGAGGAGGAGGGAGGAGGAGGAAGAGGAGGAGGAGGATGGAGGGGAGGAAGAGGGGAAAGGAGGAGGAGAGAGGAGGGTGAAGGAGGAGGAGGAGAGAGGAGGGAGGAGGAGGAGGAGGAGGAGGGAGAGGAGGAGGGGAGAGGAGGAGGGAGAGGAGGAGAAGGAGGAGGAAGGAGGAGGAGGGAGAGAGGAGGAGGAGGAGGAGTAGGAAGGAGGAAGGAGGAGGAGGAGGAAGGATGAGGAGGAGGAGGAGGGGAGGAGGAGGAGGAGAAGGAGGAGAAGGAGGAGGAGGAGGAGGAGGAAGGTGGAGGGAGGAGGAGAGGAGGAGGAGGAGGAGAGGAGGAGAGAGGAGAGGAGGAGGAGGAGGAGGAGAGGAGGAGGAGAGGAGGAGGAGGAGGAGGAGGAGAGGAGAGGAGGAGGAGGAGGAGAGGAGAGGAGGAGGAGGAGGAGGAGGAGGAGGAGGGAGGAGGAGGAGGAGGAGGAGGAGGGAGGAGGAGGAGGAGGAGGAGGAGAGGAGGAGAGGAGGAGGAGAGAGGAGGAGGGAGGAGGAGGAGGAGGAGGAGGAGGAGGAGAGGAGGAGGAGGAGGAGGAGGAAGAGGAGGAGAAGAAAGGAGGAGGAAGAGGAGAGAAGAGAGGAGGAGGAGGAGGAGAGAGGAGTAGGAGGAGAGGAGGAGAGGAGGAGAGAGGAGAGGAGGAGCGAGGAGGAGAGGAGAGGAGGAGGAGGAGGAGGAAGAGGGAGGAGAGGAGGAGGAGGAGAGAGGAGAGAGGAGGAGGAGGAGGGAGGAGAGAGGAGGGAAGAGGAGGAGGAGGGAGGAGAGAGGAGGAGAGAAGAGGAGGAGGAGGAGGAGGAGATCGAGAGGATCGAGGGAGGAGGAGGAGGGAGGAGGAGAGGAGGAGAGGAGCGGAGGAAAGGCGGAGGAGGATGTTTCAGGAAGAGAAGCAGGGGGAAGAATTGCGCTTTACGGTCTATCAGCCTGTGTAAGCTATGCAAGACCCTCCAGAGCTGTTAAGAGTAAGTACAAATCAAGTCGGGGCTTCCTTGGTTATTCGCCCCTTATAAATCGCGTTGGAAGATTCTGTGGGTCTATTTATGCAGACGTTTTCATGAGAGTACTCAGCCAAGAGTCGCATTAATGAACACGAAGCGCAGTTACTGTTCTATCCCACACGTGTAATTTCTTGGGAGGCGTTTAGATAAATGGATGTATTCCTCAAGCATGAACACCGAGGGCAATGTGATCTGCACTGCATCGGGCCCTGGTGTTCACTCTCCGAGTCCTCTTTCCTGCTCAAGGCACCGACCTTTGCGTCGCAGACGGCAAACGAGCCTTTAGTGGTGCCGCGAAAAACATCGCGATGTTTAGGTCTTCACAGCTGTCGTGGCAGGTTGCGTTTACAGAGGAACCTGCGTCCGGTGTTATTGAGGTCGCAAGTCTCAATTCTATGTGACTCTACCACAGCTCGCAAGTCTCGATTTTGTGTGAAGCTGCCACAGCTCGCAAGTCTCGATTCTGTGTGACTCTACCACAGCTCACAAGTCTCAATTCCTTGTGACTCTACCACAGCTAGCAAGTCTCGACTCTATGTGACTCTACCACAGCTCGCAAGTCTCGATTCTGTGTGACTCTACCACAGCTCGCAAGTCTCGATTCTATGTGACTCTACCACAGCTCGCAAGTCTCGATTCTATGTGACTCTACCACATCTAGCAAGTCTCGATTCTATGTGACTCTACCACAGCTCGAAAGTCTCGATTCTATGTGACTCTACCACAGCTCGCAAGTCTCAATTCTGTGTGATTCTACCACAGCTCGCAAGTCTCGATTCTGTGTGACTCTACCACAGCTTGGAAGTTTCGATTGTATGTGACTCTACCACAGCTCGCAAGTCTCGATTCTGTGTGACTCTACCACAGCTCGCACGTTTCAATTCTGTGTGACTCTACCACAGCTCGCAAGTCTCGATTCTGTGTGACTCTACCACAGCTCGCAAGTCTCGATTCTGTGTGACTCTACCACAGCTCGCAAGTCTCGATTCTGTGTGACTCTACCACAGCTTGGAAGTTTCGATTGTATGTGACTCTACCACAGCTCGCAAGTCTCGATTCTGTGTGACTCTACCACCGCTCGCAAGTCTCGATTCTGTGTGACTCTACCACAGCTCGCAAGTCTCGATTCTGTGTGACTCTACCACATCTAGCAAGTCTCGATTCTGTGTGACTCTACCACAGCTTGGAAGTTTCGATTGTATGTGACTCTACCACAGCTCGCAAGTCTCGATTCTGTGTGACTCTACCACAACTCGCAAGTCTCGATTCTGTGTGACTCTACCACAACTTGGAAGTTTCGATTGTATGTGACTCTACCACAGCTCGCAAGTCTCGATTCTGTGTGACTCTACCACAGCTCGCAAGTCTCGATTCTGTGTGACTCTACCACAGCTCGCAAGTCTCGATTCTGTGTGACTCTACCACAGCTCGCAAGTCTCGATTCTGTGTGACTCTACCACAGCTTGGAAGTCTCGATTCTGTGTGACTCTACCACAGCTCGCAAGTCTCGATTCTGTGTGACTCTACCACAGCTTGGAAGTCTCGATTCTGTGTGACTCTACCACAGCTCGCAAGTCTCGATTCTGTGTGACTCTACCACAGCTTGGAAGTTTCGATTGTATGTGACTCTACCACAGCTCGCAAGTCTCGATTCTATGTGACTCTACCACAGCTCGCAAGTCTCGATTCTGCGTGACTATACCACAGCTCGCAAGTCTCGATTCTGTGTGACTCTACCACAGCTTGGAAGTCTCGATTCTGTGTGACTCTACCACAGCTCGCAAGTCTCGATTCTGTGTGACTCTACCACAGCTTGGAAGTCTCGATTCTATGTGACTCTACCACAGCTTGGAAGTTTCGATTGTATGTGACTCTACCACAGCTCGCAAGTCTCGATTCTATGTGACTCTACCACAGCTTGGAAGTTTCGATTGTATGTGACTCTACCACAGCTCGCAAGTCTCGATTCTATGTTACTCTACCACAGCTCGCAAGTCTCGATTCTATGTGACTCTACCACAGCTCGCAAGTCTCGATTCTGTGTGACTCTACCACAGCTCGCAAGTCACATTTTCAGCCGTCTTCTGTGTTTGAAGCAGCCACCATCTATAATTTTCTTCAGAGCCTGTAATTTATAATTTTTTTAGAGCGAGTGCAGAGTGGGAGATCCAGGAAGAAAACGTTTTGTACCTTGTTTTAGGTGAAAGTACACGTCAAAAGAGATGAGAGATCGGGAACAAAGAATTGTCAAATCACTCGTTTTATTTGCTGACAATTTTATATTTTGTAGACAAACGGAGAAGTATGACTATCAACAATTAGTGGCAGGTCTATATTTCAAAAAGCTGAATTTTGTACGATGAAGGGTCAATAAAAAATGGACAGTGAATGAACGTTTGACATGAATAACTACAGAACATTCCGGCAAAACTGAATATACCGTACGAGAAAGAGAGCGTACAATTCTGAAGGAGGCACGCGACAGCTCGTTCTTGCTCCTGCACTGGCATCCACCATCTCCAAAGAGAAGCAGGTTAATCACCCAGACTGACAGCACAGCTAACCTAAGTGCTCTACACCCCCTCCAAACACCACATGCACATGCTTCTGGCTTGAGGTACTTCACACTATCAAGTTCAGCGGGTGTACACTACGGTATTCAGCTTTACCGCCGTCAGCTCTATTACCATTGCGAACCTTGAGGTACACTTAACCACTGCCTCTCGAGCTGGCGGGTGAGCATGAATAAACATCTTGGCTTTTCAACAGTCGCGCCTTTTGTAGCTGAAGTGCCACTGAACAACCATTCATCGATTATATGCTCCTAATACACGCATTATGACACTGATGGGTTTCCCCTACCATTGCAAGCCAAGAGATGACCTTTGTAGGCATAGAGCCAGGACCGAAGCCCATAAAGACTCCACTACCGGGTGGCAGGGTCACGTCCCCACAGTAGTAAGGGTGGTTCTGGGGGCCAGGGAACGCTTGCTTTCTCCATTTCCCACCAGGTCTTAAAATATCCGACTGAACATCACCGCTTTTTCCTTGTGGCAAACTGAACATAATACAAGATGACATCTCGAGAGCCCTGGTTCGAGTAAAAGTGAAACCGATTTCACGGTAGGTTGACGCTGGTACTCGAAACACATATTGATACGTGACGGTTGCGGAGATGAATGAATTCATGAAAGGACGTTAGGGGACATTTGACTGAAGGGAGTTTTACGGCCTATCGGCAATTGTAGGCAATGTAAAACCATTGACCAAGAAAGTCACTAGAGTTTCTGAGAGTAAGACAAGTCAGTATCACCATCTCTTAAGCTATTCGCTCTTTACGAATTACACCCAGTCCACAGAGGAAGATAGGGGTGAATTAACAAAGTAACGCCTCTTTAAGCAGCCCACTCTTTTGTAACAACGAATGGTATCTCCCGTTAATTCCCTCCCCCCCCTCTCTCTCTCTCCCTATCCTCTTCCCCCACCTCTTTTCTCTCTCTCTCTCTCTCTCTCTCTCTCTCTCTCTCTCTCTCTCTCTCTCTCTCTCTCTCTCTCTCTCCTTGTATGTTTAACGGAAATAGAATAATGCAGTTGTTGAATAACTATCACTGTAGGTTTACAGGGAGCTATACTTTTTAGTCTACAAGTAGATGACTATTAAGGGCCGCTTTAAAAGAAAGGATACACAATGGCACTTTGTTAAATGCTTGTTAGCTTTGTTAGATAATGGTTCAGAAAGAAACATTTCATTGAATCCGCACCGAACAAACCTTTTTCCTCTCAAGCAGTTGAAATGAAAGGTTATTGCCCTCATCAACATGCAGTTCAAGTGCTATCGGTCACACTTTAAAAACACATTTAACCAATGAAAAAAATTATCAGAATACATTCACCATTAGTAAATATCTAAACGTGCAGATATCCCCCTCAATTGTGAAAGGTGAGCTCACATGGATTCTGTTTCCCTTGTAGACGGATAAGCTTCCTTGAGACCTATAGCTTTCCATGGTGAGATTCAAGATTGTTACCTACACGACATAGTCAGACATTAATGCAGCCTGATGACTCAGCCTATAGGCCACGAAACAATGCCTACGATTTGATCTTGGGTTAGGAAAAAAAGCACCAAACTCCTTCTCTGGACCGAAATATTGTCAAGGCATAAAACGCAGTCCAACTTAATGACCTCTTGCACTAAAATATTTTTTAAGAGCCTGAATCTTCAAGCTGTAAACGTGCATTTGTTTTTAAAATATTCTGCCTCGCTTTCAAAGGGTCCAGCGTCTTCACTGAAGGAAAGGCAAAGTGCATCCTCATAAACGTTCGTTTAGATCTGGACATCGAGGTTCACGGCACACCTTGCGTGCTTTTACTGCAGTTAAACGTCCCCACGCATCTGTTTTCATGGTGCTTAGGGCAGTAAAAGTCGAAAACTCCTTCAAACCCTCTCTTTGCCGTTTTGGCTTGAGTTCTAAGGAACGATGATGTCAAGTGTAGGACTACAATTTTTCCTGGCAGTAGTTAGGGCGTACCAGGGGTGACAACTCCGAAAACTCTATTTTGTGGGACAGGTGTCCATAAAGTTAGGAATAAGTGGCTGAGTACAAAAGGTTCGTTGCTGAGGTAATACATTCTCCAAAAGGAGAAAAAAACAGATAGATCACACTGCCAAGAGCTGTGCACATCCGTTCCATCGTGGTTATGTTATTCCTACAAGGATAGCTTTCAGCACTGCCTTTGCCTTTGAAACTGAGCCCTCTGATATTGCTATTTAAAAGAGCTATGATTAAGAACCGTGACTGAAAAATGAAACTGAGTTGTTCCATTGCACGTCAAACATTACAACTCCGTTTTCAATGCAATACTAGGAGAAGGAGGGGGAGAGGGGTAGGGAGAGGTGGAGGGGGAGGGGGAGAGGGAGGGGTAGGGAGAGGAGTAGGGGGAGGAGAAGGAGGGGGAGAGGGAGGGGGAGGGAGAGGGGGAGGAGGAGGAAGATGGGGAGGAGGAGGAGGAGGAGGAGGAGGAGGAGGGGAGGAGGAGGAGGAGGGAGGAGGAGGAGGAGGAGGAGGAGGAGGAAGGGGAGGAGGAGGAGGGGGAGGAGGAGGAGGGAGAGGAGGAGGAGGAGGAGGAGGAGGAGGAGCGGAGGAGGAGGAGGAGGAGGAGGAGGAGGACGAGGACAAGGACGAGGACGAGGAGGAGGACAAGGAGGAGGACGAGGACGAGGAGGAGGACAAGGAGGAGGACGAGGACAAGGACGAGGAGGAGGAGGAGGACAAGGAGGAGGACGAGGACGAGGACGAGGACGAGGAGGAGGAGGAGGAGGAGGAGGACAAGGAGGAGGACGAGGAGGAGGAGGAGGAGGAGGAGGAGGAGGAGGAGGAGGAGGAGGAGGAGGAGGAGGACGAGGAGGACGAGGAGGACGAGGAGGAGGACAAGGAGGAGGACGAGGAGGAGGACAAGGAGGAGGACGAGGACGAGGAGGAGGAGGAAGACGAGGAGGAGGAGGAGGAGGAGGAGGAGGAGGAAGACGAGGACGAGGACGATGAGGAGGAGGAGGACGAGGACGAGAACGAGGAGGAGGAGGAGGAGGCTAGACGAGAAGACGTGATTATAAGACAGTACAGTGATGATTGATGATTATTGAGGGGAAGGAGGACGTTGAAGACAAAGATTTCGACTCATCCAGGCAAGTAAATCCCTGACCGCGACGTTGACCATTAAGGCCAAGAAACGACCTGTTACAACGAAATGTGACGAGAAAGATAACAAGAAGACAATTATATGCAACTGCGATGCCACGAGAGCTGTATAAACAGTGCTAAAGCGGAGACAAGGGCCACGGAATACCTTCGCGACAAACTGCAACTAACGCTAACAGGACAGCTGAAAAGTATCTTCGTGCGTCTATCCTTTGTAAAGGACCAATTCAAAGGCGGGTGGATCGTCCCGCTCAGGTGTCTTCAAACACCAGGCGTCCGTGCTTTGGGTTCGCTCTGTTTTCTCTGCACACAGCGCTCCATCCACCCCTTGTCACCCGGAACAGTGGAAGCGTTGGCACCCGGCATTACCTCTTTGGGAAGGCTCCTGGCGTCTTTGACAGCAAAGAATGAGACACGCCGGGTTTTGTAAGCTCGCTGTGTTGCTGGGACAAACCTGCAAATTCCAGGTTACTCAGCGCACGTGGCCGTCCTGGAGCCTGCATTGAGGACATCACGTTGTCATAAGTGCCTGGCACATGAAGGTACGTGAGCGGAGGCGGATGCAGCGGCTTCTTGATTCCGACCGTCCTGGAGACGTAACGAGGTCAGGTGAATCCTCTCATTCATGATGTTGTTCAGCGAACACTTTCTCGCGTGGAAACATTCAAAGGTGTGGTGGAATGGGGGTGCAGAGATCTTTGCATTATTGGGTGTTGCTCCAACTTCAAGGAACATATCACGTTTTAGGACTTTCTCGTAATGCTCCTGCTTCACACTTTGACAGCTCTGGCAATCTGTCGGCCAGTCTCTAATTCCAGTTCAAAGTGTCCCTGGAACATTCTTTTGACACTCTGATTAATTCTATGGTACACCTAGCATCTCTCTAAGAGATCGCTAATAATTGTTCAAAGACTGTTTTTCCTCTTTCTGTAACTGGATGTGTGTCGAGGATTGACTCAAATTCTGATGGAGAGACGACGAATGAAGCACTGCTGGTTCGAGGTTATTGCTGCTTCTTCAGTGCTGAAGAGGACTATGGAGCTAAAGAAAAAAAGACAATATGATGCCGAGGACATACAGAGGAGGACATACAGAAGAGGTGAAGCAGAGTGAGGTAGAAGAAAGTGAGGTGGAGGAGAGTGACGTGGAGGAGAGTGAGGTGGAGATTGAGGCGGAGAAGAATGAGGTGACAAGAACGCGACGGACATCGAATTCCGAGACAATGGCGGCAACAATGGTGATGGTGATGGCGTCTACGATGAGAATGCAGCAAATCCCAATACTATGGAAATAACTTCTCCTCTAGGGGCGCCACTGTTGGGGAGGATTGCTGCCCTAGGGCAGATCGCATTCCTGGGCAAAGCCGCCATTACACCACCAGCTCACGGCCCTTGTCTGTCTGTGAAAGCTACACGTCCTTCTGTGTTGCGCCTACGGAAGATGTTTGGCCGCACTTCGTGTTTCTCGCGCTTCTCCACGTCTAAGACTTGCCGTTTTCAATACACTCAAAATACATTCTCTGCGGTTCAGTTGATTCCTGCACTCTGAGCAAACAGGCGGCCAGGTAGCAATCACTATCGTTTGCCCTGAGTAAATGTGAGGGTTTTTGTAAGAAAAGGACGAAGAGAGAGGTTATAAATTCAACCCCCCCCCCCCCCCCCCCCCCACCAAAGGCTACACATTTTATTGGTGCGTCAGTGTTAGCACACTGACAGAGCGTTGCTTTCAAAGAAAGAATGTGGCAGAAGTATCACTGGGAGGAGGTCAAGATATCGGTTACCTTTTTAAAAATACTAATTCACTGACTTCTCTGGGCGAAATGTGGGAGAGCGTGCCATGTATCTCGTTGTGTTTTTCCTGTCTAATTTTTTTTCTGCACACGTTGCACATGTTTAAGGAAATTTTGACAAGTGTATTTTCACACATGTCTGTACCCTTCGAAATCTATCACTGATTCACTAACGATCTGCTCAAAACGTAAATTACCCCTGCACAGTTTGGGTTTTCCATTAAATATATACACAGATTTAGCCTGAGATCACGCCATGCTGTACACTCTTTTCATTATTGTTTATATTTGTTTACTGCAAGAGTTGGATTGAAATTGTTGACGTTGTTGTTGTTGCTGTTGATTATCATTTTAAAATCAGCACAAATCAATAGATTCAATGCTGCTTAGTGATTTGCATGTCGGTCGACTGAACTACTGTAGTGTAAAAAGAGACTTTTCAAAGTTTTTCAAACTTAAATCTGACCAGGGAATACTTGTTTTCAAAATGACACCGCGCATTCTCATTTAGAGACTAGCGCTCAAGATGGGAACTGTTCAGAATGTTGCTGCTTTGGGGTTTGTTCTTGACTGCATCTTATAGCCTACCTTGACCACTGTGCACGAAGTTTCATACATCGTTCGCGATGTGGCGAACGACTGACGCTTGCTACGGCCACTTGCAATATCAACAGGCTAGCTTGTGCACGCTTCCACAAAGAAAGGTGAAATTGGAGGGTGAAATACACACATCAATGGTAAACATGGTGTTGAGGAAGCTCCTTTTTAACAGATTTTTAAGAGAGGGGGGGGGGGGGGATATCATAGACGTTGAACCAACACTCACACAGTCACTGAGAGAGAAGATGCATCATAGATGTTCACTATATACATGTAATATACATTCATCCTCGTTCACGCACACAGAGGCTTACAAGACATCTCGACAAAGCTCAGTTAGTTTCTTTATCTCAGCGTCCATCATCATGGCAGCCACCATTGGAATCATGTTTCGTGCTGGAGCAGGTGACCCAGCGCTGCTGTATGACTGGGGGATAATTTTGGCTGACGCTCGCGACGCAACGCAAAATAGGCCGGTTTCTATCCAGTTTTTCGCATGATGTGCGGCGTGGCAGCATGGCTACCTGCATGTGTGGAGCGCGTCATTGAGGAACGCGTGGAATCGCCTCGTACACAGCGGACTTCAGGGTGGCTGCAAACACGCATCCTGAGAAGAGAGGAGATCCACAGGACCCTTTCAATATAGCACTTGTGCTTGTGCTTTTGTTTTCGGAACACGTGGTCGGTTTATTGAATATGTTAATGCAACGAAGCTCATAGAATTTTTTTTTAATAAGCCTGCTACTTAGATCATCCAAAGGGGAAGAGGCGACTTTTGAAGGGGCATTGTAGCGTGTAATTAAGTCGACCGTGCAAAAACGTCGACGGACGTCATCAGAGAGTTACCTCCCTCCGCTATCGCACGCGTTTTTGTGGGCAATCTCTCCCGACAAGCAACCGATTTGCTGCTGTGCGAGCTATTTTTGTAGGTGGGTTGTTTTGATTCATTCTGCAAATTACGTAGCGTGAAAGAAATTCACCCGTTCGAAAGATATGACGGAAGACATCAGTGATTTACCTCCCTTGTTGCTAGTTGCCAAAATAATATACTCCACTGATCGCACGTATTTTGGGGGAAATCTCTGTACCATGGTGTGGAACTCTCCTATACATGATGAGTACAAAAAATTCACATGCAAAAATAGCTCGCACAGCAGCAAATCCGTTACTTGTTGGGAGAGATTTAGCCACACAAAGTGTGGTTAGCGGAGTCTTTAGCAAATAGCAACAAGGGAGGTAAATCTCTTAAGCCCTGCCTTAATAGCCCGAACGGTTGCACGGCGACAGGCCCGTGCAGCTGTCGCCCGTGCCACTCGTGCGGCGAGAACTGGGCTCGCCCTCAACTGCCCGTGCTCCGTGCGCGCCGAATGTCCCGACAGCTAGCTCGCTCTCTGTCGGCGAGAAGGTGTCGGGCCAAAAATAGCTTGCAGCACATGCTATGGAAGCTCGCTCCTCATTGGCTGAGAAACCGAATCTTCTTCTTCGGAGGAGGTTTTGTTGGCTTCTCGCGACTGTTTCCACAATTGAAATGGCGGATATATTCTACGGTTCACACAGAAAACGCTGTATCTGTTGATACTCAAAACCCATCCAAAGAAAATATAAGCCATGAACAGCATTAATTTATCACAGCTGTATGTTGATTGCATCATTAGGTTGTGAAAGCGCTCACATTTTGCAACTGGAAATGCAGGTCAACGCATCGACGCGCGGGACGCGTTCGAGGCCTCGACACACATTTCGTCTACACCATCCGAACGACAAGCAATTAGGCCTTATGATTTAATAGCCCGACTGTCAGACGGGCGAACCGGCGTTTGGAGTCATCTCGGCGCGCTCTATTGAGAACGAACGCAGTGTCGGCGAGAACCCCGCACGCCGGTTCTCCCGTCTGACAGTCGGGCTGTTAAGTTAGGCCTTTACGACCTCGCGATCTCTTTTGCATGGGCGATATTTTTGCACGCTACGTAATTTGCAGAATGAATAACAACAACCCACCTGCGAATATAGCTCATACATCAGCACGACCCGGCGCTTGTCGGGAGAGATTAAAAAAAACGCCTGCGAGAGCAGAGTCTATTTTTTAAAAGCAACAAAGGAGATGACTCTCTGATGACTTTCAACGACTTTTTTGCACGGACAACTTTTTTGCACGTTACCGGCATTATTTATAGCTGAGATAACGACATAGAGAATCAGACATGATTCGTGACAGAACGTTTGCGCGAGTGTTTTTACTATCACCCATTAATGCATCAGAATCGTCGTTTTGTACCGACTTCTTATGGGAAGCATTCAGGGCGGTCGTATATTTTGGAGCTGAAACGTAACGCTTCGTAAAGCAATGATTTTGAGGAAGTCAACTAGAACTTCCTCCGTGGCAGCTGCATAGACTAAAATAAACTTTTGTCTTCTTTACGGCGTTCTATGTTGTCCCATAAACAACTTACGGCATTGCTAGCTCGCCATGGCTGCCCCGATGTTCTTCGCCCTTCACCTCAGTCGCCATGATGGATGCGTGCCTAGCTTTAGATGGCCAATGTATTGCTACTGTCAGACACTTAAGACTCCTACAATACATCTAGGATTCAGGCTGTGCTCTGGTAAATGTGATACTTCATGCAGGTGGTTGTCCGAAGGAAATGGTTCCATCAGAATGCAAGCAAGCTCGACAATATTCTGCGTTCTTCATCAAGGAGTTCCATGTGAGAAGAAAAAATATATATATAAAACCGGCAAGGTCAGACAGGTGCGGCCTTGAGAATGCATTGGTGCTGGGTTGACCTTTCCTGCGTTCTTGTGTAGGGTTTACGTATTGTCAGGCACTGTTTCCCGCCATTTGGCTTTGCTCGGATCTGCTGTTGAGAGGGCTGGGGCTGCGTCATCACTTGCATAAATTCTCAAATAAATATCATTAATGCACTTAAACATTGCGAAC
>JAWQFJ010001994.1:85000-95000 GCA_034096865.1 Theodoxus fluviatilis
TTGATTCGAATGATTGGACAGTGCTTGGTTTCAATCTGTGTGCTCATACATAGGCAGACGTGCAGAGTACAACACATGGCCAGGCTTGCTTGACGCATCCCCTCAGCAGCTGAAGCCTCTCGCTGTTGGGCTTTCTGGGTCTGCTCCAGTTCTTCATCCATGGACGGCTCAAGCAGTGGAAATGGCCTTGGGCGGCATCGGAACAACATCAGGTCATGAAGACTGGGCTGGGATTTCACGCTACCGCCAAAGAGCTAGAACCCTATCCATGCACAGCGATGAATGATGGCCAAATCTCCGCATGCAAGCCCAAGGAACATTTCTGCATCTTTTCGTGCAGGTTTGCCAATGCGGTAGCCGGTCAAACTATGCGTCACTGAAAAAGCTTTTGCTTCCCATCCGTGTGGATCTTGCAAAGCAGTGAAAACAAAAACGAGCTTCTGCCTGATACTTCCGAATGATGAAAAAGTCGACTTGCATGCGCATGAAGTGAAAATAAACGTTTGCAGAGGTACGTCGACTGAAGAGACGATGTAATCCGAGTCTGCACCGAGACGATTGCTCAGCGACAGTTGTTGGCCTTAAAACACCACGCAGTTTTACACCTTTGTCTTTGCTGCAAAAAAATGGCCTCATACTTATCACTGCCTTTTATTTCACAAAAGAAAGCTTATTTCAACATATCGTGTGACCGACAAATACGACTGGGTGTGGCACCATATGTGCATATTTGCGTAGGATGAGATCTAATTAAAATCTGAAAAAGTGGCAGCTGAGCAGTTTCTGTCCTGGCTTCAGTGAGAGATCAAACACAGCGAACGCTGACTGCTAGTTAAGAGGCGCTTTGTGGACCAACTGCACCCAACGCAACTTGGTCTCCACACAAAGAGACGCATGTAAATTTCAGTCCAGACCCATTTTGGAGACATGGACACCCCAAACAAGACTCAGCCTGAAGCAAAGGGACAAAGACAGGCGGTCTATTGTCCTCGTCAAAGCAACGGGACGTGGAGATGACCCTGGCCGACACCAGGTGGGTCTGCATTGAGCTGCCATGCATCAGCATAAGAGGCCTTGTCTGAGTTCTGTTTGTCCTCAGTCAGCTCCAAAGGAAAGCCATGGTGCTCCTTTGATGTGTGCACGATGCGGATCAGCTGAAAAGGTTGGTGGAGGGTTAGTTTTTTTCATCTTTTTTTTTCTATCCACTGCCGTTTTAACTTTAATGTCCGATGTCCCGTGTAGTTTCTTTCTGTAAGCTAGAGTCCATGTCTTCGGCTGTGTACCCCTCTTTTCGCTGCGGCCACTAGAGTGAGTAGATTTATTAATGTTTTACGACGAAATGTTAGATTTCTGCACCTGAGCTCTGTAAATATCAGCCAACGGGACCTTTTGTTGGAGAGTAGTGTGTATGAAGATTAGTTTCTGGCACACAGAGTTCACGCACTGCTTCTTTTAAATCGGCCATTATCCTTACGGTACGAACATGCAGGTAAAGCCTTAACTGGTACTCGATCCAGAAGACTGCACTGACGAGTGTGTGCCTATTCGTGTAGGACCCCACTTTTGGTTCTGGTAAAAACTTCATTCAGTGGTGCGTATTCAAAGAGAGCAATGAGGCATTCCTTTTCATCTTCTTCGCCCGAGTGCTCCTAATCATCATCTAATCGGTTTCTGAGCGCATCGCTCGCCCCCTCCAAACACCACCAGTTTAACATCCTCAATAATGTTTGTACTCATATGATTAAAGAGATCTTGCCAAGTCTTCCCTCTGTCACACCTTCCTCGCCTCATCTTCCGCCCACTATTCCACGGACATAAACTGCAAAATGTACACTACTGAGATGAAAATAGAAGCAATTTCAGTATTCTTCAAGGCGCGATTAACAATGAGTGATGTTGTATCATTACTCAGTCAGCAATATGTGTGGTTTTTTAATCCCTCTTCCCTTGGAATGCTTAGGTTTGTTTTTTTCTAAGAAGTGAGTTTCCTACAAGAAATGTTCACTTATCTTGGGAGACATATGCAGTTTCAAGTGGTTGGCAGATTTTAGCCCGAGGTATATATCAAGGGGGCGTATGAGGAGGAGCAGGATGACGGGGTAGGTACGGTTGAGACGTGGGACTATTGCTCGCAGTGAAGGGGGAGATGTAGCGGGATAAAATAAATATGGACACCAAAGACTCGAGAAAAACGGGGATATAAAGGGAAGCACGGTGAAACCAAATAATACTGAGGTTGTGTACTGATGGAGAGGGACGTTTGTTAAATGTTTTTCCAGATTATAAAATTCTGTCTAACATATCGTGCAAGAAAGATACATCCACGATTTACATTTCTTATTACAATTGCAATCGCTCAACGCTGGTGTCGCCCATGCGTCAGCAAGACGAGCCCTCAGGGCTGGTTAAACAGGGAAGATAGTGCAACTGTGAAAAACATCCACTTGAAGCTTTTACTCTGGCCAAATCGACATGGTCTGCTGTCGACCTGCACTATTCGAACGCATTCATTGGGGGCGTCTCGTGCGAAGCCTCGTCATTCTGCCTACGTCAAAAGCAGACTTCCAACTGTTTACTTGTGAGGGTTTACACGAAGTTGAACGCAGAGGCCATTACACAGTGAAAGAATGAGTGCCTGACTAAATCCAGAGCAGGACAATAAGTGCACTGACACCGATTCGGATGCATTTTGTGAGGATTCACTTGTGTCTTGTCGTTGAGTCGGATGCGCGGCTCAAAAACCAATTTCAGCACTTGACCCTGTTTGCAAGTCGATGCGAGAGTGTGACTGGAGTGAATGGCGGAAATCTGTGGAGAAGAGTGACGTAGCTTGATAGCCATTGGGACAACACAAATCGCCCCCACTTACTGTGTCAGATCTTCCATTGGGACACACAAATCGCCCCCACTTACTGTGTCAGATTTTGCCCGTCCTGTTGAGTCAAGGAAACTGCGTCCGCTTTCATACTCAGGTGTAAGAATTTCTCAACGGTTGTGCTTTTTCTTTCCACATTGCTGCAAATGATTGATATAAACATCTCTAAACGTAAGCAGATGTCTACAACCAAAGCAGTTTTTCATTGCTTATAAACTTCTCTTGTGTTGGATTAGTTTCCACACTACTTAGTACATCCATCGCGTGCCCAACGCGATTCGAATAACTAGGGAAATCATTACTTGACTTACTCTTACTCAAACTGTCTCTAGTGATGTTGGTTGTCAGTGGCCCTGTACAATGTACAAAAGTTGACAGGCCGTAAAACTTCAAGCACTCATTACGCTGAACAGAATCAGCAGCAGCAGTGTGCATTTCCTCGAACTCGACACGAGGGCGACAACAACAGAAAGGCATACTCAATCGGGTGTCGTGTGTAAACGAGAAAATAGTCGGAATGCGAAAGTTTGGCCTTGAATGATTTTAACATACATTCAGGTGAGATATTAAGGTAACCATACAAGTAACCATATAATCCTTTCGTGGGAGAAATGATAATGAGACCCCCCCCAAAAAAAAAAAAAAAAAAAAAAGTTCACTGCACATGTCCCACTCTCGGGCGACTTTACTTTTCTTTTCGAAGATCATTCACTTTCAGAAAGTTTTGCTGTTTAAGACGCCTTTTTACAGCACTCACATGCATCATCTGAGACACATTATACGTTGTTGGTCATGCGTGTGCAAAATTACGTTTAGTGCCACTGATGCATTCAAAACAGGCGGCGTTTGGTGACCCCGTTGGCTTGAGAGACATAAATGTCCCAGTTAAATGTTGCGATACGTGTACTATTCTATGTGAGAGTCGGAGCTGTAACACCTTTATCAGTCTGAACTTTAAAATCGTTATCAGTCTAAACTTTAATACCTGTTTAAGGTTAATAGATAGCTGTGTTAGCTTGACTTTTTCTTCCAGATCTTTAAGGGCACTGCAGTATTTCGTGACAATATAGGAAGAACAACTTTTAATATCTACACTACAATCTTACCTGAAAGAGGAGTTTATTTTACAGCAACGTAGACTCTGAAAACTCTCAAGATTCAATCAGTTTTTCAGACACGTCATCGTACTTACCAAACAAATAACAACTCGTCAAAGTCATTTGGAAACATACTTGTTGTACTTTGCTTCATATTTGCTACGAAACGTAGCAGGTTGAGGAGTTTGATTTGTTGCTTTTTCTGACTTTAAAAGCACACTATCATAAAAATATAGGGTTTTGGAGGCCTATGATATTTCTTGAACGAAGAGACGACTTATAAACACACTGGGTTTGATTAGCATTGATGACAGAAGGGAGATAACCATTACCAGTCATAAAGGAAGTCAGAGGAAATTCCAAAATGTGTGTCATCTGCTTACTTCGTTACAAGCACGGGCATACATTCCGACGTTTACTACAGATTTGAAACAATGGCATACAATCCAATCTGCCATGGTGAAGAGATCCCTAAAAAATGAATTTCTTCGAAATTTGAAAAAAATAGGCACGTCTGTCACTTCAATGGCTTCAAACTCCATGACTCTGAGCATGTTTACCGTGCAAGTCCGTGGAGTGACTTCCATTTAATTCGATGTCTAGCTTGAGTCAATCAAATGCGACTTCAGGCGCTGAGTTTTCATTGTTGCCAGGCACGGCAAGCGGCGCACTCTAGTGTGAAGCGGTTAGAGCGTCTTCTGAGATGCTCCAGCTGCTGCGCGACCTTGACAGAAGGTTGACCTCTGCTACTGGGTGAGAGATCACTGCGGGAATGCTGGGATTTATTTGCTACGATAGCAGAGAGGGAGAAGAGTACAGAAATATATACACTGCGACTGCGCCGATTACAGACTGATTGTCGACAGTATTACTGAGTTTTAAATGTGAAAATCTGTAATCCCTAAATGTCTCAAACGTTTCTGGTCTTCAACGGTGATGGTGCTGACGGCAGTGACGTTGATACTTGCTATGTTAATGCTCGTAACTTGGGTGGTGGGGGTGGGGTGGTGGTGGTGGTGGTGGTAGTGGTGGTGGTGGTGGTGGTGGTTGGTGTTGGGGGGTGGAGGCTGGTGGTGTTGCTGGTGGTGGTGAGTGGTGGTGTGAGTGGTGGTGGTAGTGGTGATGGTTGTAGTGTTACGGGGATTCACAAAAAGTTACATAAATACGGTCCCGAGTAAAATACAAGGCTTTTAATCCAACATTTAAAATATAACTTTCCCCCCACAAACAGAGGTAGGAAAGAAAAAACAAAAGAGGATGGATCATTTGTAAAAGTTGGTACACACTCATCAAAGGAGTAAACAAAAATGGTATATTACATGTGGCTCAAATATACATCTCTTCCCTCAAAAATCATAGGATGCAAACACACACTTCAATTGTAAAGCACACAGGGGTAATGAAAACACAGGTTAAAACCTCGGTTAGCCTTCTTAAGAGTAAACATATAAAACACGTAGGTCAACCCTCGACAAGTTAAAATGTTATCGACCCGTATAAAAAATATCACACCAACCTTCACCAACCCTGCTCTCTCTCTCTCTCTCTCTCTCTCTCTCTCTCTCTCTCTCTCTCTCTCTCTCTCTCTCTCTCTCTCTCTCTCTCTCTGTGCTGGTTTCCTCTCTCTCTTATCTAAAATAGTCACTTCCAATAAAACACTTGACCTCAATTTCTGCTCACAACTGCACGCCATTCTCAAACAAGAGCAAACGCCGCTCTCCCCGCGAAACGCGCCAAGTTGAGACCGCTCACGGCAACTGTCCCTGCACCGAAACGCACACCACCAGCCGGGAAGCCAGTCAGCCTCCGGGTAAGAAAAATTTAAAAAATGAATCATCTCCCATAACAGGTAGTGACAATAGTGGTAATGATGGTGGATGTGGTGGGAGCGGTGGCGATGGTGGTGATGGTGGTTGTGGTGGTGGTGGTGATGGTAATGGTGGCGATGGTAGTAGTAGTAGTCAAAAAAGTCAGATCATCTCACTCCTCTCTTCCGCTCTCTCCACTGGTTGCCCATTAGTGCTAGAGTCCAATACAAGATTGCCTGTCTTTGCTACCATTACTTCGCTGAATTCCTTCCTCAATATCTCTCTAAACCCATGCGCACCTACACACCCGCTAGACAGCTACGCTCTTCCGCAGACACAAGAATCCTTAGGTTCCCGGTGGACCCTCCAGTTAAAACTAAATTTGGTGAACGCTCTTTCTTTTATCAGGCTCCCTCTAACTGGAATGACCTCCCCGCCTCTGTTCGTCACTCTACATCTCCCTCGACCTTTCGCTCTGCTCTCAAAACTCACCTCTTCTTGAAATCGTTCCCGAATCCTGTCTAAGTTTCTTCATCTTCCTCCCCTCACTGTTCTCTTTGTACTAGCTTGCCTAAGCCCCCTACCACCCTCCTGTCTCTCCTCCCCCTCTCCCCAGTTTCATGGTTAAGCGGTGACGCTGTACATCAGTTTGTCGAATGCCTGAAGTGAATGTCTGACTCCTATGTTATTAAGTTTATTAATTTACCTTTGATGTGATTGACTTTTAGTGTATATTGTAATGGTTGTGTATGTATGCGCCTTGAGCATGTCTTAACTCATGGTAAGACGCTATATAAATCCACACATTATTATTATTAGTAGTAGTAGTAGTAGTAGTAGTGATGGTGGTGGTGGCGATGGTGGTGGTGACGGTGGTGGCAGTGGTGGTACTAGTGGCGGTGACAGCGGAGGTGGTGGTGATGGTCGTGGTGGTGGTTGTGGTTGTAGTGGTTGTGGTGGTTGTGGTGGTGGTGATGGTGGCGGTGGTAGTAGTAGTAGTGATGGTGGTGGTGTTGGCGGTGGTGGTGGTGGTGTTGAAGGTGGTGGTGGTGAAAGGAGTGGTGGTTATGATATTGAAGATGGAGATGGAAGCAATGGTAAAAATATTGGTGGTAGTTATGTAGAGGTAGAAGTGATTGTTGTGATGGTTATAATGGTAGCTGAGGTGGCTGACTTCATACCTGCATCACAAAAACAAACAGTTCCGCAAGAGGGGAAATCGAAAGAAGTGAAGTAAACAACTCTTCCAGAAGAAGAAAAAATTATTCTGGGAAAGCGCTTCACCGGAAATCATGTTCAAACCATGAAGTAAACCTACCCGAGCACTGCAGACTAGAATGGCAAGGCAGACGATGGTAGAGGGAGCTCACTGTCTGGACAGGAGAGGGTCGAGTGACCACACCTCGCTGCATCCGTCGTCGTATTTCACGATGGAGTGCAGTGTACACCCCACCTCATGAGCTTGCATGCCTCAACCTGATTTTTCGCTCTCGCACAAGGACGCTCGTCTTGCTAATGCCTGACTAGAGTGTATGATTCTCTCCGTCCAGCGATATCCGTGTCTAGTGTGCGGGAGGAGGGTTATTTGGAAAAGTGAAGGGTGGCTCTAAAAGGTACAGAGTGGTTTTCAGGGGTAGAAGGTGGGTTTTAAAGGTAGAGGATGACTAGGGTGGTATGGAATGGAATGGGATAGAAACAGGGGTGGGGGGACAGAAGGGGGTTTAAATCCGGGTTGGGTTCTGAATCTGATTAGGGGTTTTGAGATATATATATATATATATATATATATATAGAGAGAGAGAGAGAGAGAGAGAGAGAGAAGAAAGAGAGAGAGAGAGAGCAGGGGGGGGGAGGGGGAGAGGGAGAGGGAGAGACAGAGACAAAGAGAGACAGAGAGAGGGAGAGAGAGAGAGAGAGAGAGAGAGAGAGAGAGAGAGAGGAGAGAGAGAGAGAGAGAGAGAGAGAGAGAGAGAGAGAGAGAGAGAGAGAGAGAGAGAGAGGAGAGAGAGGGAGAGAGAGAGAGAGAGAAAGAGAGAGAGAGAGAGAGAGAGAGAGAGAGAGAGAGACAGAGAGAGAGACTCAAAGAGAGAGAACACACACTGACAGACACAGAGAGAGACACAGAGAGACACAGAACAAGGAAGGGCGGACGGACGGACGGACGAACCGATGGACAGCCAGCCAGCCAGCCAGCCAGCCAGCCAGCCAGCCAGCCAGACAGACAGACAGACACACGGGCACACAGACACACAGACAGACAGACACACAGACAGACGCACAAACAGACAGACACAGAGACAGAGACAGGCAGACACAGAGACACAGACACAGACAGACAGACACAGAGACAGAAACACAGACGGACAGACGGACAGACGGAGGGACCGACGGAAGGGCGGAGAGACAGATACACAGATTGAAAGAGAAACAGAGACAGAGAGGCAGAGCGAGAGATTAAGACAAAATGGGAGAAAGAGAGAGAGAGAGAGATACAGAGAGTCAGAGAGAGAGAGAGAAAGATAGAGAGAGAGAGAGAGAGAGAGGAGAGAGAGAGGGAGAGAGAAAGAAGAGAAGGTTATGCGAAATAATGCACACTAAACTATCTCTGTTTGCACCCGCCGACTGGTTATATCATTTTTCTTAGTTCTTGGAGAAATTTCCGATGCCTTACTAGTGCCACGTTCACAATTCGGGAAGAGACGAAAGACCGAAATGTGTAGTAAACATGCACTTTCGTCTCATTTACGTGCGATTGTGTGCTCCCTGGCAAATATGCACAGGACTACTTGCAAAGATGAACGATTTCCTCCCTCTCCCCCTCCTTTCCCCTCCATCCCCCCTCCACCCCTCCTTTTCTGTCTCCCTCCCCCGCTCCACCCTTCCTCCTCCTCACTCCTCTTCCCCTCCTCCTCCACTGTCCCCCTCCTCCTCCCTCTTCACTTCCCTCCACCACCTCCTCCTTCATTGCCTCCCTCCTCTGCGCCTTCACTCTCTCCCTCTCCACCCTCCACCCCACCTCCTTCTATCCTTTTCCATCTTTCGTTACCCCCTTTCTCCTGCTCCTTCTACTGCTGGTATTACTACCAGTACTACTTCTACAAGTGCTTCTGCCACTAGTACTTCTACCACTAGTACTACTGCTAATAGCACTACTGCCACTAGTACTACTGCTACTAGCACTACTGCCACTAGTACTACTGCTACTAGTACTACTGCTACTAGCACTACTGCTACCAGCACTGCTGCTACTAGTACTACTGCTACTAGTACTACTGCTACTAGTACTACTGCTACTAGTACTACTGCTACTAGTACTATTGCTACTAGTACTATTGCTACTAGTACTACTGCTACTAGTACTACTGCTACTAGTACTACTGCTACTAGTACTACTGCTACTAGCACTGCTGCTACTAGTACTACTGCTACTAGCACTGCTGCTACTAGTACTACTGCTACTAGCACTATTGCTACTAGTACTATTGCTACTAGTACTACTGCTACTAGTACTACTGCTACTAGTACTACTGCTACTAGTACTACTGCTACTAGCACTATTGCTACTAGTACTACTGCTACTAGTACTACTGCTACTAGCACTGCTGCTACTAGCACTATTGCTACTAGTACTACTGCTACTAGTACTACTGCTACTAGCACTACTGCTACTAGCACTATTGCTACTAGTACTACTGCCACTAGTACTACTGCTACTAGTACTACTGCTACTAGTACTACTGCTACTAGTACTACTGCTACTAGTACTACTGCTACTAGTACTACTGCTACTAGTACTACTGCTACTAGTACTACTGCTACTAGCACTATTGCTACTAGTACTACTGCTGCTAGTACTACTGCTACTAGCACTACTGCTACTAGTACTACTGCTACTAGCACTATTGCTACTAGCACTACTGCCACCAGATATACTACTACCACTTTTTCTCCTCCTCCCTCACTGCGGGCACTGCATCTCCAGCAGATAAACTTTATAAAGGATTGGGAAACGCGAGGACTTAGATCAAACGCACTGGAAGTCATAATAATTCATTGCAAGGTAATCATGTTCCAAAGCGTGGGGATAGTTAGTCCAGATCCATAAACAGACCGACACTCGCTCACTCGCTCACTCGCTCGCTCACTCACTCACTCACTCACTCACTCACTCACTCACTCACTCACTCACTCACTCACTCACTCACTCACTCACTCACTCA
>JAWQFJ010001994.1:100000-105000 GCA_034096865.1 Theodoxus fluviatilis
TTCCTTGGCTCACCTGTGCATTCAGGGTGGCTAACTTTGGCCTTCTATTCACCCCCGCTGCCTCTTCCACCCCACCAACCATCCGTGTGGTTTTCCTTTTCGTCTCTTGGTCTCCTGCTCACCCTCATCCCTCACCCTCATCCCTCACCCTCATCCCTCCCCCTCAACCCTCCCCTTCATCCCTCACCCTCATCCCTCACCATCATCCCTCACCCTCATCCCTCACCCTCATCCCTCACCCTCATCCCTTCCCCTCATCCCTCACCCTCATCCCTCATCCTCATCCCTCCTCCTCATCCCTCACCCTCATCCCTCACCCTCATCCCTCACCCTCATCCCTTCCCCTCATCCCTCACCCTCATCCCTCCTCCTCATCCCTCCTCCTCATCCCTCCCCTCCCACCAGGTCGTCTCCCTTGCTTACGCGCCATCCTCTCATGTTCTCCACCCACGCCCTGCCTCGAGCACTTGTGTCGTCACTCGTGGGCTGACCATCGTCACCGTTCCCGACACCTTTCCACACCTCCCTCCCCCCTCCCCCCTCCTCCCTTCCCCCTACCCCCTTCCTCTCCCTCCTCCCCCTCCTCCCTCCCCCTCCTCCCTCCCCCTCCTCCCTCCCCCTCCTCCCTCCCCTTCCCCCTCATCAGGGGTCGTTGGAGCGTGCAGTTCCTCTGCAGGCGTTTTGTAAAGATGACCGCAGTTGGAGTTTGCTGGAAGAGATCGTGAGGAGGATGCATGGTGTTCCGATAACCTCGAGTTTGAGCAGCTATCATGCTATGGAATTAAATTTTTATCCTCGAAGAGAGGAGCTGTTTTCAGAAACTTCTTGGACTATCTGTTTGAGAGAGGGTTTCCAGACTGTTGACGGAGAGCAATCGGAACGAGAATACACACTGTCTGTGACGGTCCAGTGTTCTTTGCTTGGTGCAGCGATTCACGAAGAAGGCAGCGGACGTTTTTGAGCACACTTCCTGCAAGGAATGCGACGAATCTTCTTCGGAGAGTTCACCAGAAAGATTTATCATTAAGAACCAACGTGTGTGTACTGAGTTACACTGTCGTTATTTCGTCATTTCCTTCAGAAAACAGAGGGAGCTTTCTCTACATCTGTCTGCGAGTTGTTTCAACAGGCGAAGACTCAAGACTTAGCCTCAAAAAAGGTGTGTTTGGGAGAGGAAAAGGCGTTGTCCTCAACTGCGTTCCAAGGCATCCATCCTCGCACAAACTGTACCTCGCCCCCTCATCCGCTTGTTTTGGAAGACTTGGAGACAGGCGGAAAAGAATGTCGCGTGCACGATATCATATTACCACTGCCGCTCCTTGGGCTGAGGGCATCCTACTGCTAACACAATTACCCCTACCCCCCTCCCCCCTCCCAACCCTACCCCATACCCGTACCCAATCCCTTCAGCAAAGCCCTCAGCCTATCACTACGCATCGCCTTCGCTCCCAAAGACAGAAAGCGAGAGAGGCAGCCATTAACTGGAGACTGCCTGCATTGCGTGTTTGTCTCCGCTGGCGGCGACTCATTCTGATTGGGTGTTTGGATAGAAGGTACGCTGTCGTCACAGAGACATCGCCTTTCACCGGACCAATCGTCAAACGATGTGCCGCTTGACTTCGCGTCAAGGCAGATGCAGACGTCAGTGAAAGGCATGATTTTCGCCTCCCCTGCCTCCCCAAGTAGCTTTCGCTTTCAGCCCTCCCCCCAGGGATACACGGCGCGTTTTGATATATAGCGCTACTGCGGCTGAAGGAAGAATTCAGTATAGGCCTGACGTGTGTGCTGCGGCTGTAAGGTGTGAAGCAGCGGTGTGTGTCGTGCGGAATTGAACGAGGGAGTGCTTTATCTCGACGTGACAAGAGCGACCGCAGATGATATCCCTCCAGGGGGAAATTGAGGTTTTCCATCGGTGACTCTTTCCTACGAGAGCAATAGTAAATGGACATTAGTTCTTTATCGGCACGCTTCCACGTAGACAGAAAAGCTAAGAAGAAAAAGAAAAATAGTTCCGCGTCGACTCACCGGCGGCGACTTCTAAGAGAGGACAGTCATCGCACGCTTGAGTGACTGGACGTGGGCATTGCTTTCTGGAGTGGGAGTGCGTGCATGCCTTCACTTTTTGGATCTGCAGTCATGGAAATCCCACGCGCAGACGAGAGCTGCGACTGCCACGCCACGCACCGCTGCACGCAGGATAGAACCCCCAGCGTTGTGGATTGGCAGGCCAAGGCCTCGGGAGTCCTCCCTGATCATGCAGGTAGACGAAGTGGTGAAGGGAATACGTGAATGAACGAATGAACAATGAATGCATGAATTAATGAATGAGTGAATGGCGTTTTTACGGCCTATGCAAGGCCATTGATTACGACGTCACTTGAGCTGATTAGAGTCAATGCTGATTTTCCTAGCCTTTCGCTTTTTTACGAATCGCGGCGGGGTAACGTAGTGGGTCTACTCTTAATCCCAACATACATGGGACATACGTGTTGAATGAATAAGTGAATGAATGAATGAATGAACGCATGAATGAATGAATGGGGCTTTTTTACTTTTCAGCCGTTGTAGACGATGTAAGACCATAGACTACAAAAATCACTTAAATAAGCTTGATAGAGTAAGTCAAATCTCGATTCCACCATGTGTGTGCGTGAGTGAGTGTACGTATACATGTTGATGTGCGCGCGTGTGTATGTGTGTTTGCATTCCTCTGTGTGTGTGTGTGTGTGTGTGTGTGTGTGTGTGTGTGTGTGTGTGTGTGCGTGTGCTTGTCTCTCTTTCTGTCTGGCGCTCGCTCTGTCTGTCTGTCTGTCTGTCTGTCTGTCTGTCTGTTTGTTTGTCTGTCTGTCTGTCTGTTTGTCTGTCTGTCTGTCTGTCTGTCTGTCTCTGTTTGTCTGTCTGTCTGTCTGTCTGTCTCTCTCTCTCTTTCTCTCTCTCTCTCTCTCTCTCTCTCGTGTGACAGTGTGTGAGTTTTGTCTCCACTTCCGCCTCAGTGTAGAGCGGGACTGTGGAGTGGACAGGATCCCATGTAGGCCTATGGACCTCCTGACACTCTTGGCACGCTACCTGGTAATCACGTGACGCTGGCAGTTGTAGGGAACGCCTGGAACGCGGGGCTCCCTACACGTACCGGTTTTCAAGCCGATTTTGCTCCCGATCCGGTCTGACCGTTCGTGTAAAAAACGGGTTGACCACCACACGCAACGATTACATCGAGACCACGAACTTGAGCGATTTTCATTACGCGGAGCGATGTCAGAATTTAGAGTTACGTCCCTTCGCAGAGCCATGGAAACGACGCTTTCGACGTGTAGGCTGTGGCTCTCTATCATGCGAAGACGCAACGATAAAATTCGATCCGCGGACGCTTTCGGCGTGTAGATGAATGCGTCTGATCTGCATTGCGAATTGTAAAATGTACCAGCTTTCACGAGCTATGGATGCATTCAACATACAGCTTTGATAAATTAATGCCAACACTCGCTTTCGACGTGTAGGCTGTAGCCTGTAGCTTCCTTGTGTAGATCTATATCGCGTCGACCTGCATTTGCAATTTTAAAACGTGGAAGCTTTCCCGACCTATTGTATTGATGCATTCAACATACAGCTTTGATAAATTAATGCTGTTCATGGTTTACATTTTCTTTGGAAGGGTATTTATTATCCCCCAAAATCAACGTTTTCTGTGCGAACATGCACACAACGAAAGCCGCTGACACTGACACTTGACAGATACTTTCGCGTGAAGATGCATTGACCTGCATTGCGAATTGTAAAATGTATGAGCTTTCATGATCTTTCCCGACCTATTGATGCATTCAACATACAGCTTTGATAAATTAATGATGTTCATGGTTTACATTTTCTTTGGAAGGGTTTCTATTATCCCCCAAAATCAGCGTTTTCTTTACGAACATGCACGCAACGAAAGCCGCTGACAGATCTATGCTTTCGCGTGAAGGTGCATTGACCTGCATTGCGAATTGTAAAATGTATGAGCATTCATGATCTATTGATGCATTCAACATACAGCTTTGATAAATTAATGCTGTTCATGGCTTACATTTTCTTTGGATGGAGTTTTAGTATCCCCCAAATACACCGTTTTCTGTGCATAGCGGAGAACGGTCCGCCATTTAAATTGACAACTTGTCGCGAGATTCTCGTCGTTCTCGCGTCGCCCGGCATACGAATAGGTCGAAACCGGGTCAGGGAATAGAGCCAGCCCAATCGACAAGAAGCGGGCCTGATTGTATGCAAATGAATCAACCGATCCGATTCTTGACCGGATCGGCAGCAAAACCGGGGGAGAATCCGGAAGCGCTGAGGGTGAAGAGGTTAAAAGGTCTTTTCAACAGCTGCCTATTGCTTTGTTTCTTCTTTTTTTTAACACCTCCAGTGCATGATAATCGTCCACGGTTGTTAAATGAGTCACGACAACTGCAGCCTGAGTCTTCACGCCGAGAGCGTGTGAACTTTGCCCCGCTGTGTGAACTCTGGACGTCGACCTTGAAACAAACAAGACGGCCTTTCTCTTGTTGCGCACAAATTCGCACGTGTGTTTCTGTCTCTGAGTGTTCGAGTTTGCATCTTTATATATGAACGTGTGTAAGTGCCTCAACATGGTAGATTTTGTTCAGGAGCAAAATCATGCAATGCGGGAGGGAGAACGTGTGTGTCTGGGATTGTGCAGCATTGACACCATCTGTCCAAACAGTGGGATTCATGGAGATACGTCAACAGCGATTCTACGGAACGAGTTACTTTAAAAGCTACCGAGAAACTATCAAATCCATTGCAGAAGTCTAAATAACCTTTGAAAGAATAAACTCCGAACGAATACCTAATGTTTCGGAAAGTAGTATCGCGATGTTCAATCCTCCATCTTCATCTTCAAGAGGAAAAAACTTGTAATGTCACAAGAGGAGCAATCGAGTTTTTCTTGGGGTGAAAATAGACCGCAAATTGCTGCAGTGTGATGTACACTGTGCTTCTTTGCA
>JAWQFJ010001994.1:112500-122500 GCA_034096865.1 Theodoxus fluviatilis
TCCATTTGTCAGTGTGGGAGTAGGAGAAGGTAATCTGAGAAAAAGGGAAAGGAGTTTGGAGAGGGGGAGGGGGACAAGGGGAGTAAGAATGTAGAAATATAATGGAGTGGTTTGTTTTTATTCAATTAACTTTTAAAGGCGAGTTTGCTTTAATCTGTAAATACTATGTGATTTTGCTTTCTTGTTTGAGTCAATTTGTACATATATATATATATATATATATATATATATATATATATATACTAGATGGTTTACCTGTCTCCACCTTTTCCCGTCTCCACCTTTTCCCGTCTCCACCTTTTCCATTTCCCTCTCCCCCTAAATAACCGTACCACATATACTTTCCCACCCCCAACCCAACCCCCGGCCTCCCCCCTCCACTCCGGCCTCAACCGCCCCCCCCCGGTCTCACCCCCCCGGTCTCACCCCCCCGGTCTCACCCCCCCAGGCATCCCCCCCCCGGCCTCACTTCACCTCCCGGCCTCAACCCCCCCCCCCCGGTCTCACCCCCCCGGCATCACCCCCCCCCGGCCTCACCCCCCCTCCCGGCCTCACCCCCCCTCCCATTCACCAAACATCAACGCGTGATGAGATGAGCGATCTCGGACCCGTAAAACCTCGTGCATCACAAAGCACACGTTGGAGCCGAGTTGCCTTCCTTTGCCCTCAACAGTCCCATGACTAAAAAGTTGCAGAGGGAATATCTCCAGAACGGTCGGAGGTACGCCTTCCAAAACGCGACGTCTACCCCCATCAAGTCACGGCGAGCAACATGCCAAATTTCGTGGAGATCTGTGCACGGGCGACCGAACGCATAGACTGGATGGATAGACAGATATATACACAGATACACAGACACAAAACCGTTAAAAGAAAGAGAGAGAGAGAGAGAGAGAGAGAGAGAGAGAGAGAGAGAGAGAGAGAGAGAGAGAGAGAGAGAGAGAGAGAGAGAGAGAGAGAGAGAAGAGAGAGAAGAGAGAAAGAGAGAGAGAGAGAGAGAGAGAGAGAGAGAAAGGGACGGACGGACGGACTGACAGACAGACAGACAGACAGACAGACAGACAGACCGTCAGACAGGCACACAGACAGACAGACAGACAGACACACAGACAGACACACAGACAGACAAACAGACAGACAGACACATAGACACACACACACACACACACAGACAGACACACAGACACACACATACAGACACAGACAGACAGACAGACAGACAGACACCCAGACAGGCACGCAGACAGACACGCAGACAGACAGACACACAGACAGACAGACACAGACAGACAGACAGACAGACAGACAGACAGACAGACAGACAGACAGACAGACAGACAGACAGACAGACAGAGAGAGAACGATATCATCTCATTTTGTGAGCCTTGTAAAGAACGGATGAAAATATTATAACAGTGGCTTTGGCCGCAACTATATATTGCCTACTAAAAAAGAACGACGGACTCAAGCGTTTTGTAAGAATATTGGAAGAAATGCGTTGAAGCAGCATAATTCGTATCGTGCCCTAGGCTAAAATAAAGTTTTCTTTGCTTCAACAACCGTGTTGTCACATCCAACGTAACAAATTGTTGAATCTTTAGTCCATGAGCGCGGAAATCGATCCTCTGTTTACCTAAACGTTTTTGCATTGAAATATACAGATGTGGAGTGTTTGGCGTAGAGCAGCCTTCAATATCCATTCCTCACAATGGTCATATTTCATCTTAGTTTTTTTACACGCCATGTGCTCTAAATGCTTTAATTCTTGAGTGACATGCAGGCTTTTGCTGTCAGAAAGGATTAAGAGTCAAGATTTTTATATAATGCCTTTCTCAACTCGCACGGACAATAGTGTTGGGTTTCCGTAACGTTCACTGGTGTATGTGTATATCATAGAAAGGCGTATGAAGAAAGAAAAAAGAAACTACGAGAAAAATGTGCCTTTTAACTCTCTCTCTCTTGCTCTCTCTCTCTCTCTCTCTCTCTCTCTCTCTCTCTCGCTTTCTGTGTGTGTGTGTGTGTGTGTGTGTGTGCGTGCATGCGTGCGTGCGTGCGTGCGTGCGTGTGCGTGTGTGACTTTGACAATGTTGGAGTTCTTTATTCTCTGTCTCTCTGTTCACATGCGTATTTCCAGCACATTGAGGTGTTGTCTGGCAGTGCACACTCATGAGAGTTTTTCTTTCTCTGCATACATGTTTACCTGCATGCTTTCGTGTAGTTTCATATCCATATGTCAGTGTGTCTGTGTGCTTATACCTGCCTGTCTGTCCAGCTGTCCATCTTCCAGTCGAATCTCTCGTAATCAATAGCACAATTAAAACTGTCAAATACTTTCTAAGGTTATCAAACACGCCATTACACAGACTCACAAGACAAGCTTCTGAAATGCTAATAAATTCCAAAATGCCCGACAAAAAGAATTGGCACTGTATGGTAAAGGACACACTGTGCAAACTAGGCTTTGCATGTGTGTGGATGAATGGAGGTGTAGGAAACGAGAAACTCTTTTTAATGCAATTGAAGCAAAGATTACGGGACTGTTACCAGCAATCTTGGGAGGAAAGACACCTAAGCAGAGAGAGATTTTCATTGTATTCCTTGTTGAAAAGCATGTTTGGTTAAGAAAAATACCTTATGTTTCTTATTATTAAAAGATTTAGATATGTTTTCATACGTTTCCGTTTAGGTAAAAAAAAACTTAAAAAAATAACCAACATTATGGTTATCGAGAAATAAGAGACTTGAATTGTTTATTCTGTAACAATACTATCGAAAACGAAAAGCGTTTTCTACTCGACTGTGGCAAATACACCGACCTCAGGGAGAGATACATTACACAGCATGTACAGGGCAAAAGAGACTATACCTACCTCTTAAGAAGAACAAACATTAGAGTAACACTACACGTGTCGATGTACATATACTATGCTTTGAAAATGAGAGAAAGATAATGTGATGATAATGTATTATAAATAGTATGTATACTAAACCGAATGGATCGTAATCTTGAAATGGTAGAAAAGTTTGAATGTTATTTTCTTGTATTGTTCAACGGGCGGTCACCTTCGAATAAAGTTCAGTTTAGAGTTCAGCTCTCTCTCTCTCTCTCTCAGTTCTCTCTCTCTCTCATTTCTCTCTCTCTCTCACTCTCCCTCCCTCCCTCCCCCCTCTCTCTCTCTCTCTCTCTCTCTCTCTCTCTCTCTCTCTCTCTCTCTCTTTCTCATATAAACTGGAGGCATCCCAACACTCATCCAGCATATATGATGTCTTAATGTCAAATTCTCGTCCACACGTCCCCAAACCTAGAGGTTTCTTTCGTCTCCTTGACTGACCAGCTCCATTGTCTTTATACGACTTGCAGTTTGATAAAATCTTGAATGGTCATTGTAAATGATCCTTGTATACCCTTTTATAGGATCATTTATACAGAATTGTTGATATCGGGTTTGATATTAGCAAAACGTTATTGTCTTATATACACATATTAACATTGCATTATCATTATTATTCATACTGTTTGTATTCGTATTCATTACTGTGTCTATTTGGCCTTTTGTATTTGTATATCGACTATCTGTTTATATCTATATACTTACTCGCTTTCATTGATGTGATTATTTTCTGTACGTTTCTTGTATTTTTCCTGCCTTTCATAATGCAGTCTGGTATATCACTAGGCCACCTAAACGTGTATCATCTTCAGAACAAAGTCACAGACATATGTGCTCTCTTACACCAGTATGATTGCTATGTTTTTTTGGTCTATCAGAAACAAGACTCAAACACTACATCCCTGACACAGCAGTAGAAATTAATGGATATAACATCACCCGAAAAGACGCTAAAAGCGAAGGCCAAACTGGTATAGCAGTATACATTCACCATTCCATTCATGGGAATATTTCTCGCCGTACGGATCTTGAATCTTCACAGATAGAGTGTTTATGGCTAGAAATGAAGCCTCCAAAAGAATCTTCAATCCTTATCGGCTATCTCTACAGAAACCCTGCTTCCACCTCCACATGGTGTGAAGATTTCAGTGCAATGATGGACACAGTAACCCAATCCAACAAAAAAATTATCATAATGGGAGATTTCAACATCGATTTATTCAAACCCCAGCATACATGGAAATCTACCATCTCGTTATTCGGACTCAAACAAGTGGTTGACATAGCCACAAGAGTGACCCATGACTCATCCACTCTCATAGACCATATATACACAAACACTGAAAATCTCTTGACAAGTATACAGGTACCTAAATTAGGGATAAGTGATCACTTTCCCACACTATGCTCCCTCTCCTGTAAAGTCAAAAGAAGTCCAAAGAGAACGCACACTACTATTCACTATCGATCCTTTAAACATTTTGATGCTGATTCATTCCTTGACAATTTAAAACAAATGCCATTTCATGATGTCCTCAACTATTCTGACCCTGACATGGCCCTTCATTTCTGGTATGACCTATTTCTCCAAACTGTAGAAAGACATGCTCCTATGAAACAGAAGAGAGTCAAGCATTTAAAACTCCCACCTTGGCTTACCAACGAAATCATGCAGGCTATGAAAACGAGAGATAGACTTAAAAAAGACAATGATATCCCGGCTTACAAGAAGCAAAGAAACCGTATCAAGACTCTGGTTCGAAATGCAAAAAAAACTTATTTTCAAAGGCTAATTGAAAACGGCAATGACACATCAATGTTATGGCGCGGAATTAATACCTTCATACGAACTTCCAAAACAGTCTGCAACATACCTCCAACTATTAATACTGAACAATTCAACGAACACTTCACGACAATAGCTGATAAAATCCATGCAAAATCGACTAAACACACTCCCGGTCTATCAAGGGATATTGTTCAACGTATTGAGGATTTCTGTAATGAAAGACTTCCTCATGATGCTGCATTCCAAATTCCTACTGTCACCTCACATGAGGTGATGCAATACATCTTTCAACTTTCAAGCAAACGATCCACGGACCTTGATGGCATCAGTTCTCATTTACTAAAAATTTCGCTCCCCGCCATACTGCCTTCATTGACACACATTTATAACTTGTGTATAAGAAACAGTATCTTCCCGTCTCGTCTTCAGCAGGCCAAGGTCATTCCATTGCCTAAATCTAAGACTGCTTCAGTACCCGATGATTACCGTCCCATCTCAATTTTGCCTCTTATCTCCAAACCACTAGAAAGACACGTTCACAAACATCTTTTCTCGTATCTTGACCAATTTGACTTATATTATATCAATTGCAATCCGGCTTTCGCTCCCATCACTCCTGCCAAACTGCTTTATCCTTCCTGGTGAATGACTGGCTATCAGCCATAAACAACCGTGAACTGTCTGGTACCATTTTCTTGGACTTGAAAAAGGCATTTGACCTAGTTGACCACGAAATTCTCCTTGATAAACTCTCGATGTACTTGAAAAATCCAACATCAGTCTCCTTCTTCCGATCATACTTGACGCATAGAAGCCAATGTGTCTATGTCAACGGGTCGTATTCCTCGAGAAGATTGGTAAAGTCAGGGGTTCCACAAGGCTCAATTTTAGGTCCATTGCTCTTTAGCTTGTATATCAATGATCTACCATTGAGTATATCAAATGAAAGTATCAAATGCACTATGTTTGCAGATGACACCATTATCAGCGTAAGTGACAGAAGCATAAATTCCATCCAATGCACCCTGAACGTTACCCTTGATGATTTACAAAAATGGTGTTCATCAAATAGAATGGTCATAAACCCCTCAAAAACCAAGTGCATGATCCTAACTACAAGACAAAAACGTCAACGACAATCCCTAACCATCAACCTTATGCTAGAAAATGAAATCATTGAGCAAGTTTCTGAACACAGAGTGCTAGGCATAATTGTTGATGAACAACTAACTTGGGAACAACATGTCAATTCCTTATGCAAAACTATTGCTAAGAACATTTTCCTTCTCTCCAAACTGAGGCATTTTGTCACCACCAATGCATGCATAATGTTTCTTCACGCACACATAAATTCCCATATTAATTTTGCATCTGTAGTATGGGATGGCTCTATGGCAGTGCACTTGAACAAGATTAAATCACTGTACAGACGAGCTGCCAAGGTTACCATTTCCGACTCAACATTGTCTACGGATGAAAAGATAAAAAATCTTGGCTTACTACCCTTCCAAAAACACCTCGTCCTCAATAAATGCATCCTTATGCACAAAATTGCTCATTCACAAGCACCAACGTATCTTACTGATCTCTTCATTCGTCCCCAAACAAGCCATTCACTATCTCGCAACACTTTCATTCTACCACAACCTAGAATAGACATTTTCAAAGGCAGTATTACATATTCAGGTGTTATGATATGGAATACACTTCCATTGCACCTTAGGAACAATACTTCCTTGACGTCTTTTAAAGCATCCATACGTGATTATCTATTCAGATGATCTCACTTCTGTCGCCTGTACATATGACACGTATTGCTTGATCTTAAAGACTCACTGAGCTGACAGCTGTCAAAGACATATACTAAAATCTTTGTCATTGTTGATCATATTCTTCATATATCTTACCAACTGTTGTACATGGATTAGCTACTGTGTATTTTGTGTCTTAATTATCAATGTTTTCATTTCTTTATGAGCAAGGACAATTTGTAAGAAAGGCAGAAATGCCTAAAATTTCATCCTTGATAAATAAAGAATCAATCAATCAATCAATCAATCAATCTCTCTCTCTCTCCCGCACCTCATTTTACTCGTCTACACATAACTTCCTTTGACCTTCGTAGCTACGCTGACACCACGCCTTTCTTGACAGAAACCCTCTCTTCTCTCCGCACAGACATGGGGTGGTGGCGATGCTGCCGAGGCTTGCTGAGAAGAAGGCCACGCTCCGTCAGAAGACGCATGCTGCTCTGGCTATCAACCTTGACCTTCATTGCTGGCTTCCTGTACCTGGAGAGTCGAGGTCTGAACACGCTGTCCCAGCTGCCTCAGCAAAACCTGGCGGGGCCGCGCCGAGAAGTGGAGGTAGGCACGGAAAGTTGAAGTGACAGTAGACTTTTGAAGTGAGGAGAGTGAAGGAGATGTGAGGATTGGGATGTGACTTCTACATGGTGTGCCCCTGTGTGTGTGTGTGTGTGTGTGTGTGTGTGTGTGTGTGTGTGTGTGTGCATTCATGTACCTATGTGTGTGTGTGTGTGCGTGCGTGCGTTCGTGTGCGCACGCGCATGCATGTATGTTTTCTGCGTACTAATCTTTATTTCTGACTGATTCTTTTCCCCATGATCTTTGGCTGTCTCTCGTATCTTTCCCTGCCCTTCTGTTCAACTGCCTGTTTGTCCGTCCGTCCGTCGGTCTTTCTGTTTGCCCGTCTGCCTGTGTGTGTGTGTGTGTGTGTGTGTGTGTGTGTGTGTGTGTGTGTGTGTGTGTGTGAGAGAGAGAGAGAGTGTGTGTGATTTTGTTTGTGTGTGTGTGTGTATGTGTGTGTGTTTGTCTGCCTGCCTGTCTGTTTGTCCGTCCGTCCCTCCCTCCATCCGTCCCTCTATCTATCCACCCGTCCGTCTGTAAGTCATTTTGACTTTCCTTCTTTCTCTTTGTCCTTGTAGCTGTCTACCTGCATGTCTGTCTGTCTGTCTGTCTGTCTGTCTGTCTGTCATCATCATCATCTTCATCATCATCATCATCATCATCATCATCATCATCATTGTCGTTAACGTCGTCGTCGCCATCGTCGTCATCGTCGTCGTCATCATCATCATCATCATCATCATCATCATCATCATCATCATCATCATCATCTCTGTGCTCTGCCAGCAGGAGGCAGCAGTGCGCCAGCCCAAGGCGGTGGAGGACGAGGACGGAGTGGACGACCCCGACATGGACCTGAGGCCGGACCTGGCCCCAGCCACCCTGCACTACGTGTGGTGCGGCAAGCGCATCTTCCAGTACCAGCACTACCTGGCACTTCGCTCCGCCAATCGTGCCATCAAACCTGACAAGGTGACCTACAACCTCGAGTGCACCCTCGCACACAAACACCCACACCCACCGACTCACAAGTGCACACGCAAACACATTCATTTATACATATGCACTTTCACAGACACGAGTGCACAGAGAGAGAGAGAGAGAGAGAGAGAGAGAGAGAGAGAGAGAGAGCACAAACACACGCACGCACACATGAACACCTACAAGGTACGGCTGTATCCTCCGCTTCGTTACCTATGTACAGCTTTTTCAAACATGAAAACTGTGCGAGAACACCTGACGAGAAAGATCTAAAAATCCAGCCTGAGTCACCGCTAGAATGTCCATCGCCCGGAATGGCTCGAGTCAGCGAAGATAGAAACTGATTTTCCTCTTACCGGCTACCAGTGCCGCACCGTTCACTTGGTAATGGATAATGGTGGGTGTTTTCGGGAGTTCTCCTACAGCAGTCTTTGGTAAATGACCGGTATACTGCTAGCTCAGGTGTTGTTGTTTTTTCTTGTTTGGGCATTAAGTCTAAATTTCGGCCGTTGTGTCATTTCGTCATCCTTCACATTTCACCCACCGCTCTGTGTTGGCAGCTGATCTTCCACTACGAGTACCTTCCTGAGATGGACAACGAGGGCTACTACACCTGGTACAACCAGACTCTGATGGACATCGACCACATCCTGCCTCGACCACTCAACTACTCGGTCTGTCCTCTGAGTGGTCCCCAGCGCTACCTCATGGTCTTCGACATCCTGGACAAGCTGGGAGGCATCTACGTGCCAGAGGACGCCTTGTTGGTGGACTTCCCCGTCCACCTACGCACAAGCTCCCTCGTCTCTGGGGTCATAGCCACCGACCCTGAGACCTACAGAGACGGCATCATTGTGGCCAAGCGAGGTGGCTTCAAGAAACCCACGGTAGGTTGCTGAGTAGTAGAGGATGAAAGACATCACTGTGGTAGTGGGAGGTAAAGGAATATGATAAAGAAAATGTCAATGATTTGGACATTGTCATTAGTCAGTTTGTTTAAAAGCGGGTCAATACCTAAAATTTAAAATAGCTGTAAAGTGTTTTAAGACAAGGATGAGTGGATTTAAATGGTTGATACACTTATAGAAATGTCCGAAATCCGCATGGAAACGCATCTAAAGCAAGACCTGGATGACAGAGAGATTCAGTATCCACTGCGTAAAATCCATGCAATTTAAAGTAAATCAAATAACCATTAGAAATATTCTGCTACATATATAAGATTAAAACTACCAACAGCACCTACAGTATTAATACCAGCGAAACGCACAACACTACCTTGATCCCAGCTACCACAATCTTTGGGGGTTATTATTATCGTAACTACCTCCACTACAACTACTAAAATCAGTTCAGCTGTCATCAGGAACATTACCACCATGATGATCAAAATTACTTAGCCAACATCAATATACCTTCACCAGCATTACTGCCAGCACTACCATCACCACCACAGCAAGTATTATCACTATCATGACCACCAACGCCATCGCACCCTTGCAACCATTTGACACATTCTCTGATATTTCTATCTCACATTTTACCTCCCTGCCTCTTGCGCTCTGTCCTCTTTCCCTGTGGGTTTCGGAGTAAGAATGGACTCACTGCGTCTCTCGACGCGTTTCGTAAAGGCCGGAATACACGAGGCGATTCCACACATTCCACACTGCCACTCTCAGCGTGCGATCACTGTGGCAGCCAGTGACTATTCGCATTAGTGGAGCAAGAGCATCAGTAGTGCTCTACAGGTGGGAGTTATTTTGTCGTGTGGACACTGTCAGTGTGGAGTGCGAAGTCGCCTCGTGCACGACGAACTTGAGGGGGGGAAAACTAGGGAAACAGACTCGATTTGGTCTTACTTACTCTAGCCTGCTCTATTCATTTTCAGGATCGATGGCCCTATGCAACCTGCCAAGACTAATAGGCCGTTGACCATAATCATTATTCACCTCTCTATTCTGACCACTCCAGGA
>JAWQFJ010001994.1:135000-140000 GCA_034096865.1 Theodoxus fluviatilis
CCCAACACCTGCGCAGTCAAGACTGTGGTTGATTTGCGCTACCTGGGCAACACCCGTGTACCCGTATTGCCTTCAGGACAATTGGGGTCAAGCACCAAGATTACTGACTGTTCGTTACAATGCGCCTTGCACTTCCCTCACAAAGGCGCGTTCTCTTCAAAGTCTCTAATATTAGAACTCGCCGTCGTATGTTTTCCCGTGCCAAAGGTGTGGTCTTTCATTGTGCACACTATCACCGAAACCTCCTTGTTGTCCTCAATGCCGGAGCTTGTTGCGCACAAACTAGACGGGGAATTAGGTTAGGATTATTGTCGATCTCTTTTATGATGGGACGTGTAAAGCCAAAGAAACCTATCGCAAACTAGATCAAATTCAGTGCATTCCGTTGCGGACAGAAGTCCTTGCATTCTGCATGCCACTGGTGTTGATGAAAGGCTTGCGCTGACTTCTTGGCGGAGGAATGGGCTTTGTTGGGTTTGGGTGTCAGCGCATCATATCCTCGGCGCCATTTGCACTGAACACAAAGGGAAACCTCCCCCAGTGAGACTCTACACAGAGCCTTTCAGGCAGACGAGGGACAAAATGAGGTCAGGGAGAGCACGACGGCGCTGTGACCACTGACGCAAAAAATGAGGCTTACAATTGTCGTGGAGACGGAAGAGTGTGAATCGTAATCCGCTGCCTTCAGCCTGTTCTCATTTCAATGCAACTCAAACCATATTTTACGATCAAGTGCGCAAAGGGAGAGGATGAGAGGGCAATTTCGTCTAGGTGAGAAATCGGTCACTTCGAGTGCGTTTTTTGCTCCCACTCCTATCCACCATAAAGACATAATGGACTGACTTAGCAGCGAAAGGCCACCTGATTCCTTTGTGCATACTCGATTAAGAAATGTCCTCAAGCGTTCACAGTCAACGATATTATGTGTCATCCTCGACGGAAATTGTTCTCACTGAGCCAGACACTCCAATATTTATCATCAATATCACCATCAATCCACGGACTCCAGCGATGTGAAAGAAACGGCAATGTGCATATTATCATCAATTGCACAGCGTTGCGTTCCTGGGGAGTGGTTTTCATGAAGCATTTCCGATCTTTGATGCCTCGTATATGAGCCTTGATAGCAAGTGCACGACGTGCTTGAATCAATTTTGGACAGGCTGTCATTGGTGACTGGTACAAATGCCAAACGATAAAGTCAGTGAGCATGATATTTAAAACAAAAACGTTCTTAAAACTGTTATGAAATGAAAAGTCCAGTTTCTGATCCGTCAATGTCTTCATGTTTCTTATTCAGTCATGGTGCCACTGAGACTGCACTTTTGATACATATGTTTTGTGTACCGCCGCCAATAATAATGGACAAATATGCTTTTTGCATTGCGAGTTTTCATCTCTTAAGAATATTTAAACCGCATCTTTTTTTCTCTAATCATCAGGTACATTTACTATCACTCAACACCATTTCAACTCCCTGTACAGCATGCGATCAGGATGCGGATGGACGCGCTAAATTTCCAGTTCAACTCTCACAGGTACCCAATTTACTTCTCGGTGAAGCGAGGCAATGTGAGGTAACGCCTTGCCCAAGGGTGCAACGCCGGGAGCCGTACGGCTTTGAACGTCGCACCCACGAGTCAGAAGCGACTGAAGGTCAATGGTTCTCACAACTCAAACACGGTGCCCCCAGTAGAACTGTTTGTCATACAAGGGAGGATTTGTCAAGCGACCCAGCGAGTAGGGGGTAAAGTGTAAAGCAGTTGAGACCTAGACATGGGTGATAAGGCGCTATATAAATTCACACCTATGCTTTTACACCTTGTGAGGGAGCAGGTTGCGGCAGGCGAACAAAATATACGAAAGCAACAAAATACAGAAAACGAGAAAAAGACAATATCGAATATAGAATGCTCTTTATTATTTTGAAATGCCAGGAATGAAAGGTGATTTCAAATTTATTTAAAACGAATCTTCATAATGAGCTGAAGAGAACAGTTGCAAGCATTTGATGTGCACGAAACACTTGTACACCTTTCAGTCATAATAGTTTTCCCTCTTGACAATAGCCTTTAGGCATGATAATCAAATGTACCATCGACAGTAAGACCACAGCGTTCAACCCACTCAAAAACCAAGGCACAAATACAACTCTAAGCAGGACAGAGGCTATTTGGGATAACATTGCACCAGTAGCAAAAGCAGCATATGCTGAAAAGTGACAAAATAGATTCGTATCAACCATTCCTAATCGTCGTATAAAAATAAAACCACACTCTTTCCTGCAAAGATTTGAACACAATTATTGATGCACACAAACGCATTTATGGGCATATCTACCTAATGCTTGCGTCATGTCTTTTGAACACGTTTGCATACGCACTCTCACTACCAAGCACAAATAGCCCACCTTCTGCAACACCTCGGTTGCATGCACAAACAGTCATGTGATTACAAATACACCTCGAAGCACGAAAATAATTTTTGTATTTTTTATGTTTTCAACACCTTTCAACATGATGACTGTCTTACAAGGACTAATTTTATCAGATCTATCTACGAGGTCTTTTGATAAACACGAAAGATCACAGCTTTTGAAGGAATATTATTCATTTGCATTGTTGTAGACGATATGGCTGCAAGGGTTTGTCTTCACTCAGACTTATCATTCGATAGTGATTCGCAAAGGTCCTCATCTCGGGTGTGCGTACATGTAGGGTTGCTGATGTTTTAGTGTTCACCGAATTAACCCATAGCGACGACTAAATATATGCACGGGCTTTGCACAACTCTCAGACAGTTATTTCTATAATGCATGTAGGAATCATTCCAGCTTGGGGAGTTGCATCTACCAATTCCTTCTCTCCTCACGAGATGCTATACCACCTAGTATTGTCTTCTGATGACAACTTTTCAAAATGTTATCTCAGGAGTAAGAGCAGGTTTCTTTCAGGAAGGCAGTAAGGACGTATTATGGTGCGATGAAGTCCAGATACAGTCTCAAGTTTATGTAGGGCTAGAAAGTACCTGAGGGTCTATACTTTATATACGTTTTTGTTTGTGCATCAGGCGGAAGGTGAAGACCAGACGACAACGTACATATCAGGTAAAGACTCAGATATACATGTAGATGTAAAGTCGGTTGGTAAAGCATTGACGTTTGCTTTGTCTGCTGAATTGGCTCGAATAACCATTCCGCCATGACCCCTTCGCTAAGAACATGAAACGCGCCTTTCCTCAGCATCGTATTTACTTCATGGCTCATTCACTGGCTTTGCATCGTATGGAGTACTCAGCGACCTCCAACGCCCATGTATTCAGGTACACATCTTTTGTTGGTTGGTCAAGCCGCAGTCACGTCTCCCCAGCTAACCCAGGAACCTGCTACCCACGCTACTTTGGGTATTTGTCGGTCAAGGACTGGGTGGGTGTGGTGGGGACTGGGCGGGATGTGTGGGGTCTGTACTCCAGATTAATGTAAATGGTCATCTCTTCGGATCAGTGGACAACTATTGACCTTGCTAACAACTCTTGTGGGTGAGCAGAGCACATAAGTGCACCCTCCTCCATGGATGACCTGTTGACCTGGATCACTGAGGCTCCGTCGAGGCGTGAAAGACCCATTGAGTTCAAGTCTTAAGCTGTCAGCAGTTTGCATGGATCCCACGACCTCACTCTCTTTAGTAGCTACTGAGATTGTGGACATTAGTTTTGACAAGCCAGATTAACTCGTGTGTCAATATAGGTAGGTGTGATCTAAATATCATTCTAAAATGTTACTAAAATACACACAGAGAGAGCGAGAGTGTGTGAGAGAGATAGTGAGAGGGAGAGTGAGAGAAAGAAAGAGAGAGAAAGTAAGAGAGAGTGATTGAGAGAGAGAAAGGGAAAGAGAGAGAAAGAAAGTTAGGTAAAGATATATAAGACAGACAGACAGACAGACAGACAGACAGACAGACAGACAGACAGACAGACAGACAGACAGAAAGACAGACAGACAGACAGACAGACAGACAGACAGACAGACAGACACACAGACAGACAGACAGACAGACAGACAGACAGACAGACAGACAGACAGACAGACAGACAGACAGACAGACAGACAGACAGACAGACAGACAGACAGACAGACACCTAGCTTCATGGTGTTCCATTATCTACTAAGAACAGGAAGATGGTACACAATATCGATCGGCTGAGTACATCTACCGTTTGCTCTCACTCTCGCTCTCAGGAAACACTCACTTAAGTGCGTTCTGTAAAAAGCAAAAACGTTAACATTTTATTTTAAGTGTTACTACCATTATCCGACAAATCACTGTAGAAAACCACACGCACGCTATGGGGGAAAAATCAAAACAACTGAGAACGTTAACAACTGTTAGGACCAGTTAGGAAAAAAATTCCAAGAGTCATTCAAATGGCCCTGCAGAATGTTATCATTTGGTCGACCCCATTTGAATCTTCTTGTGTGATTTTGGGGGAATATCAGCTCGCTCTCCTAGGAGGTTTAATTTATTGTAAAGAGTTGTATGCTCTTAACGAGTTATTCCAATTTGTCTAGTTCGTCTGCACTCGACGATAACTTCGGTGTGTGCCTTAAAACACTCAGCAAAGCACAGCACATAATTCCCCCCCTTGGGTTCATATTAGAAATCTCCGTCTGTATTTCAAGAGAAATTAGATGAGTCATTGCATTCTTCTTTGTCCTCGACACGAGACACTGCTGCTTTGAAGATCAGTCTTTGTGTCTTCAACGTACCTGTCTTGTGGAGACAAGGTCATTAAAATGTGCTGTAATGGCTGCTTCAGTGGCACAGACCCTTGAAAGCACAACAGTTCTGAAACTCTCAGGAAAAAACGTCCATTTCTCGTGAGTGACGGCCGTAAGGTTCTCCACCACAACGCACGGCGCAGGATGCAATGTCCAGTGCTTGTTGACATTAACCGTGAAAAGATACAAAATAACTAGGAACAAAAACCACCGGGATATCCCT
>JAWQFJ010001994.1:145021-185325 GCA_034096865.1 Theodoxus fluviatilis
CCTCACAAACTCAAACTTCAACACATGCTGACTTCAAACTTGCTGTGACTTATTCAGAATTGAACAATGTTGCTAGCAAATAATTTTTTTCTCACTAAAATTGATAGTTGTTGAGTTATTTGCATTTGTGTTAGGAATATTGAGTTTTGGGAAACAGAGAAAGTGTTACACATTCCAAAAGGCTCATTTTCAAGCTCTTTTTTACACACACAAAAAGTAAATCCTAATAATTATTTTCTGCCAAAGTTGTTTTTGGGAGACCTTCTTTTCAACAGACTTGCTGAGAAATAAAATTTGTAATCCAAAATAATAATTTTGATGTATAAAGTCTGTTCACAACATTTGCGTAACACTAGCACCATCGTCTTCAAAGGTTAAAATTCCACACAAAGATTCTGTCTTACCCCATGCATTCAGTGTCACTACATGCTACAATGGTTGTATTTCATGGTTAAGTTTTTAAAAAATCAGAAAACTTTTGTTTTGACTTGATAAAACAACATTTTAACGACCGAGACAAAAATTGTGTTAACATTTTGCAACTTTATCTTCAAATAAATCAAACATGTTGGTTTTTTTTTTTACATGAAGTGGATTTTCCTGCAATTGTGTAACTGCAAAATAATTGTGTGTTGCAAAAATCTAGATATTTGATATATTTTATGAATAAAATGAAAACAAGTTCTGGGCCTTATTAGTTGTGTACAGACCAAAGTGCTCAATTTTGAGGGAAAACAGCTAAAATCAGATGGTGTGTGCATTATTATGTTATCAAGTTGTTGGTATATAGGACTATTGATTATTCAGCTTTGCTGTGGTCTTTTTGTCAGGACTGAAATCACACTCTGCATGTACTTTTAGTGAGGAAAACAATGGCAAGTGGAATTAAGAATGGTGTTACTGTTGTGAACATCCAAAAACCACAAAAATCAACTTTAAAACTTGGTGGGGATAAAGAATTAAAACCTTCTGGTTAAGTTCTACATTGTTGAACACAGACAACTTCTCAAGATTCCATTTAGGCACATTTTTAGAAAAACACACTCTGTTCACAACATTACGCACACATCTGTGTGTGTAATGTTGCAAACAAACTTATCTAGCTATATACAGAAGGCCAAACAATAATTAAACCAAACCACCATTTCATTCTACATGTATTATTACTATAAACATTCTTGTACAAGAATCAAACCAAAATTTTGTTTTTCTAGATCTTTCATGTAGTTCATAACAATACACCATCCAGTTCATAACATTACACCATTAAAGTGCATTACAAGAGCAACAAATGTTCAATGGCTATTTTAAGTTTTAATGAATACATCAATGTTGACAGAATATTCAGTTTTGTTAAATTGAATGTTTTGGTGATCAGGAACTGTTTCATCACACTTTTAAAAATTGGTTTTGTGTTATGTTGTGAACAAAATGGTGTTATGTTATGAACAAACACGCACTTTTTTTTTTACTGCACGTAATAAGAGCATGGTGTGCATGGGAAGGAGTGCAAAATGTAGCTGTCTTCCTTATGCACCTTCTGAAACATTGTTCCTGATTCCGAATTTAAAATTTGTCACTTTTTATTTTAAAAAAGTTTGTAACGGTGTAATGTTGTGAACAGACATTGATCAGAATTCAATTTTGGGGGTTTACAAAGAGTATATTCAATTATTTTTATTTTCTGACTTCACTTTTAAGTTTTCTGATGTCCATTGCTAAACTTGGACTGTGAGAATAAGTACATTGGTCCAACAGATGTGCTTAAATGGAAAAAATGTAACCATTTAAAATGGTCGAAAGACTGAAGTATGTATCTAATGATATACATTCCCAATGCAATTGCTTTTCTTTAAATATGTGTTTGTTACATTTAGAATACATCTAAAAACTGTTTAATACTAAAATTGACATATTTAATGCTTAAAGCATGACTTTCAATGAGGAATTGTGTTGTGGCGTTATGTTGTGAACAGACTCGTTATTATCTTTTCTAAAGTCTTTGTTTACTAGTTTTCAGTTCAAATTTGTAATGTGTATGACAGTTTTGACTCATGTGGTGAGTTCTCAAGATGTAATAATAAAGATTTCCACTTTTTAAAGTTTATACAGCGTGTGTTTGAAATGTGTGACGGTGTTAATGTTGTGAACAGACTTAAAATCTTTTTTCAAAAATGCAACCAAACAAAGCATCATCTTAAATTTATGTCTTGTGTAGTTGATTCTCATGACAAATCCTACCATATTCATGCAAAACTGTTAAGTTTTCATAAAGTTTACTTTTAGGAACTCATGTAACAGCTCTCTGCTCACCTCCGTACTTTTGACCATCTCCATCATCATGGTGTATCAACTCCTATAGCACTATCATCTCCATCATCATGTTGTATCAACTCCTATAGCACTATCATCTCCATCATCATGGTGTATCAACTCCTATAGCACTATCATCTCCATCATCATGGTGTATCAACTCCTATAGCACTATCATCTCCATCATCATGGTGTATCAACTCCTATAGCACTATCATCTCCATCATCATGTTGTATCAACTCCTATAGCACTGTCACTTGTAGATTATCATCTCCATCATCATGGTGTATCAACTCCTATAGCACTATCATCTCCATCATCATGGTGTATCAACTCCTATAGCACTATCACTTGTAGATTATCATCTCCATCATCATGGTGTATCAACTCCTATAGCACTGTCACTTGTAGATTATCATCTCCATCATCATGCTGTATCAAGTCCTATAGCACTATCATCTCCATCATCATGTTGTATCAACTCCTATAGCACTGTCACTTGTAGTATACTTACTCTTGTCTCTCCCTCAGTTTCTTCTCCAGAAACCTCTTATTGGGATGGAGATCCAGCTAAAGAAAAAAATTAAAGCAGAGATACAAGTAGTGGTCAGTCAACAACATTCATAGATCAAAACGATTGGCAAATTCTTTGTTTCGTTTTGCATGGAATTGATACTTGGATTAATCCAAGGAGAACAAGTATATACAACAAAAAACCACAGAACAGAATAATTCATTCCTGAACTCGTATAAAAATGAATAAAGACCATTATTGTTATATACAGCTAATCAGACTATAGTCATTTTCCATGAAAGGTTGTCAGAGTTAAAATCCTAAAAAATTCTCTGCATTTCTGTTTTGCACCATTCATACAGCATACAGGTTTTCAAAGGTAAGTATATTCTAAAATTTCTTCTTTATTTCATTTTTGAGCAAGAGAGAGAGATGAAAGATGGATGAATGGGTAAACAGACAGAAGACAGACAGAGGTAGAGACAGAGATACAGAGAGAGAGCAAGAGAGTGAGAGAGAGAGAGAGAGAGAGAGAGAGAGAGAGAGAGAGAGAGAGAGAGAGAGAGAGAGAGAAGGAGGGAGGGAGGGAGGCAGGCAAGGAGGCAGATGGACGGATGGATGAACAGACGAACGGACGTACTGACGGATGGATGTACAGACAGATGGATGGACAGACAGATGAATGGATGGATGGATAGACAGGCACACACACAGACACGCAGACAGACACACACACAGACACGCACACAGACACGCACACAGATACGCAGACAGACAGACAGGCAGACAGACACGGCAGGTTTCACAATCTGGTAGTGTTGAGAACATGGCTGAGAAAAGTCGGGAATTTATGACAAACTGTACCAATTTTGACTTCTTTTTGTCAACCAAATGGGAAAAGCAGCTATTCTAAATTAAGAATTATACATGGTTTGTTCATCAATGTTGTTTTTGTTGACTTTGTGAGCGTGTGATTGGTGGTGAACGTTAGAATCCGGACAGACGCAATTTCCTTCCTGGCCTGCATATGCCTCGAGTCAATGTAATAAAAACAGAAGTCAGGACTTTAACGTAATATCGGATGGTCAAGTCGTTTAAATAACGGTTCCACCTACATATCAATGTCACGAAACACGAAGGGGCGGGCTTAAGTTTGGTAGAAATCGAAGAAAAAGAAGAAAATAAGAAGTACCGGAAGCTGTCTGTCCGCTAAATCGCGCTACTCTCATGATAAATAAATGGCTATTTTCTCCTCCTAAAATGCCATTCTTGATCTTTTGGGGGGATGAAATCGATGTTTGGTGGTGTGTAGTTTTGATAAAAGCCGGCAAGCACACCAATTGAAGGTAAAATACGGCTCTGGGATCTTTCTTACAGATTGCCGACTCGTTTCTGTCCGCGTGATCAACGTTCACAACTTCGCTTTTCTTGTGTATAATACATCTTTCCAAACCGAATGTGACGTTTTACACGCTCTACACAGGTTAGAATGACGCCATAGAACATGCGGGATAGCTTAGTTCACGAAGTTTCGATCTCTTTGTTCGCAACCATAACGTTCGCAACCCTAAACACTAAGCTTAAAATTGGGCTAGTCCACTGTTGCGGTGTCACGAAATGAGTTTTCTGCTGCGATGAGATTTCTGACGGACTCAGTGCGCATGCGCGGAAATTGACAGAAATCTCATAGCGACTAGTACGCGAAATGAGTTTTCTGCTGCGGTCAGCTTTCTGATGCTGCGGTCAGATTTCTTTTGCGATCAGTGTTCAATGGTGAGATTGAAATCTCAATGACCAATACTAACTGTCCGCAATAGTCCTAGTGACGTTAAACTTTATCCCTATGTAATATAAATTATGTCAGTATGTGCGACAACTGGTCAGAAATCTCATAGCGTAAATGTATGATACACGCGAAATGAAATTTCTGCGATCAGTTTTCTGCTGTGGTCAGTCTTCAAGACTTCTTGGGTGTAATTCATGAACTTGGACTTTCGCGAGCACTGGTCTTGGACTTGTGAGTCCAGGACTAGTCCTAGACCACCGCGTAGCCTGGGACTAGTCCTGGACTCAGCGAGTCTATGATTCACGAACCCAGACTGGGTGTTGACTTGAAAGGCTGGGACTGATTGACCTAGTCCATGGATTATTTTTAGAATGATGTGGATTTCCCGGGGATTCCGCCCAGTGCGCAAGCGCATAGCGTACCGCTTTAAACTTCCCGTCAAAAATGACGGCCACGATCGGTAGCAAAACCTCGAAGAAAAGCCCCGATTTCACGGAGCGAGAATCGGTAGCTATCATAAAAGCGGTGTCAGCAAGATACGGATACATTAACAGCAGCATACACACAGCCCAAGCAAACAAAAGAAGACGGACAGCGTGGGAGGGCGGTGACAAATGAAGTGCGCATGCAAGCTGTGTGTGTGTGTGTGTGTGTGTGTGTGTGTGTGTGTCACCGTTTATTAAGTTCATCAGCAAGAGGTAAACGAGCAGAAGATCAAGTTTGACAATATGGCAGGATTTCCAAGTGAGAGCCATTGAAATTCAGTAAGGAAGGGATGGAACAATAATCTGTCTTGATGAGGATAAATATACACACACAATGACACACACACACACACACACACACACACACACACACACACACACACACACACACACACACACACACACACACTCCAGCCTCAGCGTACCGCTTCAAACTTCCCGTCAAAAATGTCAGTCACGATCGGTAGCAAAACCTCGAAGAAAAGCCCCGATTTCACGGAGCGGGAATCGGATAGCTATCATAAAAGCGGTGTCAGCAAGATACGGATACATTAAAAGCAGCATACACACAGCCCAAGCAAACAAAAGAAGACGGACAGCGTGGGAGGAGGTGACAAATGAAGTGCGAGCTGAGTGAGGCTGGCTCGAGTGTGTGTGTGTGTGTGTGTGTGTGTGTGTGTCACCGTTTATTAAGTTCATCAGCAAGAGGCAAACGAGCAGAAGATCAAGTTTTACAATATGGCAGGATTTCCAAGTGAGAACCATTGAAATTCAGTAAGGAAGGGGTGGAACAATAATCTGTCTTGATGAGGATAAATATACACACACAGTGACACTGACACACACACACACACACACACACTCGATCAGCCTCAACTCACTTTCCCCACCAAACTCGTGAAACCCTGGCGATCGTCACACATTTTCTCAGTTACCAAAAATAAAGCAATTTAATCTGAGCAGTGTTTTCATAACACAGATGCAATTTTAATGTATCGTTTTCATAGCATCAGACAACACTAGCATTGTACCCAATGTCAACAGCAGCAGGCAGGTTCGAGGACTACACTGTTTACTGGTGTCGCAGCGGTCCGCGCTTCAGCTATAAATAGCAGTGCGCGAAGCTCGGCGACCTGCATTTCCAACTGTAAATTGTAAGCGTTTTCACGACCTATTGATGCAATCAACATACAGCTTTCATAATTTAATGCTGTTCATGGCTTATACTTTCTTTGGATGGGTTTCCAGTGTCCCAAAATACAGCTTATTATTTGCGAACCGTGAACAGGTCGGCCATTTAATTTCGCGCTGGTCTTGGACTTTGGTGTGTAGTCTAACAAATCCCTGGACCACCGTAGTCCGCAGTTCAGTCTGCCGACTGAACAAAGTCCACGTTCATGAATTGTAGACTACGACAGTCCAAGTTCATGAATTGTAGACAACGACAGTGGTCCGAGACTAGTCTTAGACCACGCTGAAAGTCCAAGTTCATGAATTACACCCCTTCTGCTGCCATGAGATTTCCGCTTCCAAAACTGTGCCACTGAATAAGCCTAGTGACGTTAAACTTTATCCCTATCAGTGCGACAACTGGTCAGAAATCTCATAGCGTACATGATACACGCGAAATAAATCATGAATGTTCTGCGATCAGTTTTCTGCTGTTGCGGTCAGCTTTCTGTTGCGGTCATGGTTCAAGATCATTTCTGCTGCCATTTGATTTGTTCTGCTGCCATAAGATTTCTTCTCAGTGCTGCGATAAAATTTCTTTTGCTCGCATTAGATTTCTTCTGCTGCCATAAGATTTCTTCTGCGAACTTCTTTCAAACATTAATTAAATCTATGTCGCCTATAGCAATTATGCAAGCCTGCAATTATAGGTTCGAATGAAAAACATAATTTTTAATATCATAAGTTTCAGTTCAGTGTGAGTTCTGCCAGTTCCGAGTCCACTTCTGTTGCTCTTATTCTTAGCGATACCAAAGTTATAGGTTAACCTATAATCTTTGGCGATACTACAGGAAGAATGAAGAAATCTCATCACGGCCGAAACTGTGTCAAATGTTTGCGCATGCGCACTGAGTCCGTCAGAAATCTCATCGCAGCAGAAAACTCATTTCGTGACAGTGGCACCCCTCTCGCTCAAGCTATTTTTAGAATGCCGTTGTCTCTCAACCGCTGCTCAGCAGTTTGGAATGCTCTCGCAGGGGGTGTTGGGTCAAGAGTACACAGGTGCTGAGTACGCCGATTTCACTACCCTACCTCAAAACAGAGCATCGCAGAAACACGTTTCAGCGTTTTTAGTGCCTTTTGGTCGAGTTTTGCTTGTCAGCAATGTTCAACCACCACACGATCGACACAGCGACACACGCTAACAGATTTCCGTCTCTCTCTCTCTCTCTCTCCCTCCCTCCCTCCCCCTCCCCCCTTCTCTCTCTCTCCCCTCCCTCCCCCCCTCTCTCTCTCTCTCTCTCTCTCTCTCTCTCTCTCTCTCTCTCTCTCTCTCTCTCTCTCTCTCACTCACACACGCATGCACGCACACACACACACACTTTTGGTAAATTAGTTGTAGATGTTTGTTTTTTAAATTTACAATGCAAATGTGTTGTGGAGACTCTCCATACTTCATTTGTGTTAAACTCAAAACTTGATTTTTGATGATTTTTTTACGAAGTAGCAAAGGCTGTGTGCCCCCTTAAAGCTTGCATGTATGCATTTCTGATTGCTTTTCTATGGCCATAAGTTAGGTTGTACTGAAAATGAAGAAGTTTGGGATTGTTTTCCTTGAAGCAAGTAACTGCGAGTTTGACCCCGTTTTTGAATTGGGGGGGGGGGGGGTTTCGTCATTGTCATTGTGATTGAGTCAAATATCTATCTGTTGTGTGGATATGATTTATAGATGTTTGGTTTTCAATTTTAGAATGATTTCTTTATCTAGTGATGACTCCTGAGGTATACAGGAAACGGTAAAGACAGAATTATTCTAAATTTAGCATCATTTATCTGTCAACCATCCTTCTGATCAATGTTGTCACTTTTATTGCAAGTTTACTACTTTTCTTAAGGTGTACATAGTGTATGTTAAAGATGATTGTCATTGGTTGCTTCCAAACAACATTTTGTAGCAGTTATGATGCACTGAAGTTGTAAAAGCATTTTTTGTGGTTTCAGGATATAGCGTCTTTGAACATCAATAACTTTGGAAATTAGTATGTTCATATACATTTTTTTACTGTTTTAGGTAGAAAAAAAGTTGAACTCTTTGTGCAAACTGTTTTGGGGCCCCTGGTTGACTATTTATTTTTTATGAATCATTGGGTGTAGAGGGAAACTGCAGTATGCAATACCGTGAAACCTGCCACACACTGATGGACGGACAGATGGACGGATGGATTGACAGACGAAGACAGACAGGAAGAGAGCAAAAGAGACTTACATCCTGTTCCTCAGGGGCATCCAGGTACTGTTCTGCATACTCCCTGACAATGCTACGGTTCAGTGCCCTCATTCTCGCTGTCTCCTTCTGTTTCTCCTGCTTCTCCTTGATGGACTCGAACTCTGCCAACAACAATACACAAACTGCACTTCTTGCACAGGCTGAGCACCTAGAAAACCATCAAGTTCTAGGACCATCAAACTAAGGACCTTTGTTCAAAAGCAGCTGACATCATTGGAGCCTTGTCAGGGAGAAGCTTCAGAATTGTTTTTTGAATTTGCAATCCTCATAACAACAGGCCAAGACATTTGTGACTATGAGCTCTTTATAAATAACAACAAACAAACAAACAAATAAATAAATAAACAAATAAACAAGGTGAGAATCTGTAAGTGTTCCCTTACCATATGGAACTGCCCGAAGCTTGGGAGGTCGGTACTTTTCATCCTTCTTTGCTTTGTTCGGTTTCTCCCCCTTTTCTTTATCTTCATCATCCGAGTCCTCTGAATCGGCATCCTGTATGATACAACAATGTTTTCTTCTGTTAGATTCAAGAGTGAAATCAAACACATAAAATTCAGCAAAGTATGCAATACCTTAATACCACGTCTTTTCATGAATGCTGTGTTTAGGATATCTATAGTATTAAGCATACTGCATCAATGACCAGAAATGTAAATGACTGCAATCTGCCTGCCCTCTAAAAAACAAGTTGTCCTACACCTTTACTGTCCAAATGCTATTCCAGGAAGCTTCAGACTAGTTGATCAAGCATCACAAAATATAAGAAATTCAGGCATTGAACGATGTTTTCAAAGCTATTGGAGTGTGTTACGGTTCAGCCTTTGTTCCATTTTTCTGTGTTGTTTGAAACGAATGTTTGGCGGGAACAAGCTGAGCTTTGCACTCTGCGACCGGTTTGAACCGGCTGTTTTTTAAATTATCAGTGATGCAACAATGATTTGATTGGCGGGAGGTGGTGGCGCATGCGCTGTGAATAGTTCTCGTCGAGGACGCTGGAATTATGTGATTTAGTTGACTCCAGGAATGTCGTTATGAGCAGACGTATTTTCGAGCAGCTCCGTGTTAAGATGAAACACTTTAAAAGTCCAATCCTCCCCCGACCATCTGAAAGGTTGTATTAAGAAGAACAGTATCCTCTCCGAATGAAGGTCCAGCTTGCTGGATTATGACGCCGTCTCGCCAAATGAAAGTTTCGTCGTTCGGTTCTGAACGCTGGCTGGTGTTCAGACCTGTGTCCGCACGTGTACATCATGTGTGTGGGGGAACCCACAAATGTCTATGGCCTTTTTGATCCTCTCCTTTCGAGGTGTAGCCTTGAGAGAGAGAGTGTGTGCTTGTGAATGCCCATTTCTGAATGGACATCGTTTTGGGCAGAATTTTCATCGTTGGAAAGTTCTAGCAACGTCATCGCCTATCTGCGTGGACTGTGAGTAACACTGGATCAACTTGGGTTTTGGGTCAGTGAAATTAATCCTCTACTTTTCAGTCAGAGAGTAGACTGATAGGATTGATTGACATTTTTATTCATAGTGCCTTGAATTAGATTTTATTCATGATTCAGTTTCATTAAAGAAAATCCTTAATGAACATTGTGTCATGTCATGCGAGCGTGAGAGAGAGTGAATGAATGAATTATCCCGCCCTCCACGATTGATACCCCTAGACGCCAAAGCAGAAAGAATTCAAGAATTGTGTGAGTGAGTGTGGAGGGTGGTGATAGAGTGCAAACCAGAAAACTTCTCAAAGGTTTCTTGCTCTCCTCACATGGATAGATTACCACACATGTCAAGCTGCTGTGATGAACTTTTTTTTCAGCAGTAAAGGTAAAGGTATGGGCTTTATATAGCGAGTCAATACCCATATCTGGGCCTCAAAATGCTTTGCACTGCGCTCCCTGGTCTATGGGCGGGCACTTGATCAATCCTTTATTGGCACCCGACAACAAACAGTCATACCAGCACCAACTCCACTCCCTGGGAGGTCATCCAACCCGATGCTGGCTTGTGGCTGCACACAAGGTTAAGCACACTACACAGCACCATCACTGGCCTCACAGGTACCCAGTTTTACTCCAGGGTGGGGTGAGGCAATGCCAGAGGCTGGCTACCCAGGACTTTGGAAATGCAATCCCAAGCAAATCCCAAGCAATCCAAAAGGCATTTCCGGTCTTTTATGAAGCGACCACTGCAATCACACACAATGTCCAATCATCAGTCAGTTCTTGTAATAACTCCATTTCCAAAACCAGACAGTCTGCCTTTTCATCCCAATTTTGATACCAACATCTCTATGATTACAGCGATCGCTTAAAAACAACACCATAAACGCCCTTTGGACTGTAATGGACGGCTTGTCCACAGTCTGGGAAACCCACCTCAGTTCAGCAGCTTGCCAAAGGACCATGCAACTGTGAATGCCTCTACCACTGGCCACAAGCAAAGCCAGTGAGTGCAGTTGGCACTGCACTGGAGCTGAAACTGCGTTGTCATGGTGATGATGGCGACAGGAAACGGCTTACCTTGCGCATCACTCCCTGGATGTCTGCTTTGAATTTCATCCCTTCCTTGTCTGAAGTGAAAAATACATTGTAATTTGCATAAAACCTTTCAAAAAGTTTATTATTTTAAAAACTCTTTAGCAAAGTGATGCTCTCCATGCTGAGTAGAATAATCAGTGAAGACTTTCCATGCTAAAGCAAAAAACTCAAATATAACGCGAAGTGCATTACTCTTTCTGCTCACACTTCTCAATATCATGAAGATTCCAGCTGGGTGATATATGATGCTTACATCAACCCCTGGATCTGGGCAGTATCTGCATAGCTGTGTGGTCAAGATGACCATATCTGGCAACAATCACTACAGCTCATCACACACTTCCATTTAAAGTAAATTGCAAGGATGACAAATCCTCAGTCTTCACCAATCTAGGAGAAAGTCCAACTCAGACACCATGGTCTTGACAATCCAGTTATACAACAGGGCCATCAGAGCGACTCAAAGTTACATCAACGTATGAGGGCCATTCATACTGAAACTGTTGGAAGTTTCTGCTTTATAGGTCTAAAATGTGTCATAAATGTTAGGACTAGAGGTCTTAACTCAGGTTCCCATGGATGAATGCGTGGATGTCCTGCAAAGTGCTGCTCAGTCTTACATTGGTCATTATGACAGCACACATTCATGAGAGTTATTAATGCAACATTTTCTCATTCTGACTGATGTGTCCACAGTCAGACAGATAGAGATGGATTTCTCACCACCAGCAACCATGCTATAAATAGGTCGTTTCAAGAATTCAAGCTAATCCTGGTCCTATCAATGCAATGCAGAATACTCTTTATTTTCAAAGAACATTAATAATAATAATAATAATAATAATAATAATAATAATTATAATAATAATAATAATAATAATAATAATGGCAGGAACATCAGGTGCAAGTGAGAGGTGTAGTAATATAACAGTTGCCAAGGCAACATACAGCCAGTCACTCCATGCTCCTCTCATCAGCGGGATGGATGGATGGGTGGGTGGGTGGGTGGATGGATGGATGGATGAAAGGATGGATGGATGATTGGATGGACGGATGGATGGACGGATGGATGGATGGATGGATGATTGGGTGGACAGATGGATGGATGGATGGATGGATGGATGATTGGGTGGACAGATGGATGGATGGATGGATGGATGGATGGATGGATGGATGGATGGATGGATGGATGGATGGATGATGGATGGATGGATGGATGGATGGACGGATGGATGTATGGATGGATGGATGGGTGGGTGTGTGGGTGGGTGGGTGGGTGGGTGGATGGATGGATGGATGGATGATGGATGGATGGATGGATTGATGAATGGATTGATGGACATATGGACGGATTGATGGATGGAGATATAAGGCCTATTAGTCTTTGAAGGCTATGTAAGGTCATTGAGCATGAAAATCATTAGAATATTTAGAGTGAGTGCAAGTCAAGTCACGATGTCCCTAGATATTCACCTCATATGAATTGTGCAGGGAGACACAGTGGGTCTATTCTGACCCCCAACCCCATGTTGCTGCCTTCCAGACAGTAAGAGGTCCAAACCTTTTCCTGGTGGTCGACAAGCCATGCAACCTCCACCACTGGCGGAATGTCTTGGCTCCCCATGGTTTGGCTTTGCACTCAATCCAGGACACCACCCAGGGCATTCCCAGTGATAACTTTATTAGATTACATTTCACCTACTGTGCTAAATCCCAAATTTGCAAGAAAATTGAACCACAAATTTCTTCTTTCTGGCAATTGCGTTCAGAAATGGGTTAGGGGTGCAACCAGTGGGGTACCAATACTTCACAACTGCCAACAATCCAGGAAAATGAACCATGCCAGGGTCATGGTTACAGACTTGTCTTCACATCTGCCCAGCAGCTCACAAAGGAGTTCAAAGTTCATCCATCTCAAGTACCTGTCAGCTGTGCCTTGGCCTCCTTGAGGAGGGAGTCCGTCTGGAAGCGCACCTTGGCCTCCAGGGGTTGGATCTTCTCCATGGTCTGCAAGGAACCACGCGATGGCATCCTCAGGAAATAAGCAACATCAAGGGAGCCACCTCTATCCAGTCCCTTTCACACTGCAGCGTGACTACAACATGTGACAAGAGCCATGTGATGTGCCCCTCATTAGCTGTAGCCCCTGACAGCTGGGCCTTCCACCTACAGGGCTGCCTACCCTCCTTTTTCGATTTCAGTATTACCAAGTTCCAATTTCCGTATTTCAGTTCCGATTTCAGTATTAAACCGTGCGACAGTGCAAGAAAACAAAGCAACTTTAATCATTAACCAGGGACCAAAAGATAAAACAAAACATACCTGATTTTATATACACTATATACAATAGTTCTGCAGCTTGTTTACTGTGACAAAGACTGGTAGTAGGCACTTTTCAGGCCTTTCAGGTCTTTGACACTGTAGTTTCTGTCAAGGGCTTGTCCAGGCCTGGACTTGGCTACCACCAAGGCCTCCAAGGTGTCGGATCCCATGCTGCCTCTGAAGTGTGTTTTGTTCTTTCTCACGACTGAGAAAATGCGCTCACAGTGAGCTGATGAGTGAGGGATTGTCATTATGGCAAGCATAACCATGGGCAGGTGTGGGAAGAGGAGGTCTTCCTCTACACCTACACTCAGTTTGTCCAATACCGCCATTGGGAGGTTCAGTTCTACTGTCAAGTCTACCATCATCGCCTCAGCTCGAATTACGTCGATGTCGATTTGGGACACTTTCGAAGGAGGCGGTGTAAAATATTCACTGATAGGTTTTTGCGCTGCTGCGACCTTCTTCTCCTCATTTTTCTTCACATGCTTTGGGCCTTCAACATGCCTTTCGATATCGTTGGCGCCACCACTGGAGATGCTGAACTGGTTATCACAAGTCGTACATTTGACAGTGGAGTCAGTGGTGCCGCGGACTATAAATGGATACTTCTCCGTGTACGCTGGAATGTAGACCTGCGACCTCCGCTGTTTCTTCGATAATTCAGAAACACAATCGCTTGGCTTTCGTTTTGACGCCATTTTTGCACATGAACACTGCACATACCGGCACTCTCCGGAAAAACACTTCGTGCGTTGCGCTTGCGCACTGTACGAAAATGACGTCACTCGGCAATTTTCGGAAATATTTTCACGCGCTGCGCCTGCGCATTACAGAACAAACCCATTCGGCAATCATCGGTAGACTGCTTCGGAAAACGATTCGCGCACAGCCACAGGCCAACGATTTTGGAAATTATTTTATTATAGTTTTTATTTTGATATTTCCGGAACGCAAAATAAACTCCCGTATTTTCCGGAACGCTCGCCGATTTTTTTAAATTTCCGGACAAAATACGGAATTTCCGTACGGGTAGGCAGGCCTGCACCTATCCCAACAACTTGGCCTGGGCCGACACCAAGCAGCCCGTGACACTGTTGTCTTATAAACACTCACTTTCCTAGAATATGCTGGCAAGACATAGAACCGAAGAAAATGTTTTCTGTCTTATACGTCTTACATCAGTTGCAGCTCACCGCTCATAAACTGACAAAGTCAATGATGACCACAGACACTCAGCTCCCTCTCATCAGTTCAAGGGCCCAGACCAATATTCCTGCTAGGGAAGGATGATGGTGGATAAACGAAGCTTCACAGCATATCAGCCTTTGTAGGATATGTAATGCTATTGACCACAAAAACCACTAGAGCTGGTATAAGTGCAAGTCAAGCCACAGTTTCCCTAGCTGACTTGAGAGAATCATGTAGGGAGATGAGGTGTCCACTCTGACCCCCAACCCACAAGGAATTTCTCTCTGCTAAAGGATGCCCCAAGATGCCACAGAGGCCTTAGTGGGCCACTAGTACCGCAGCATGCTTGTCAGTAAGATCCAGTTTGGGAAAACGAACGAAATGGAGAAAGAACTACAGAGCACGCTCAGAGCGCAAACCTCTGTCATGGAAGCCAAAATTTCTCTTTAATGGCCTGTATAATTTATATTATATATAAAAATAAAGGCCTGACTCTATGAAGCATAGTTCATTTTATTGGCTGAAAGCAATATCTCAGTGCAGAATGCATGTGCCCGCGTCATCAATAGTTTCATGTCATCAACTTCATAATGTGTAATAAAACCTCTCCTTATGCTTCCAATTCTCAAACTATATAACAGATAGCATGATAGCATTCTCTTTATGGCTGTAATTCCCAAACAATTTAACAGATAATCTCCAAAATTAAATGGATTATATTTTGGGTAAAAACCCGACCTTCCACTAAATTTCATCAGAACCTGCTGTGAACTTTTCAAGTTATTTTGCTGAATAACTAACAAACGAATGGAGAGTAAAACATAGTATCCTTGGTGGAGGTAATGAAGGAGGTGTACCGTTCTCAGTTCTAGCAGCCTGTGGATGGCTGGGTTTCCCTCTATGGGCTGCCCCTGGCTCTTCATCAGCATCAACTTGGTCTGGTTGACCATCATGCTCAGCAGAACCTGGGTCTTCAGTGTCACCAAACTCATGCCCTGAAATTTGGAGCACAACAAAAGTCACTTGTCAGTCTAAAAAACACGCATTGCAAACAAATAAGGCATGGGAGTGATTTGTCTTGCTGGTCCTATTCTTCCTGTGGGACAGCCGATGACTGCAAGTCCAGCATAAATGTATTCTTTCTGAAGAACGTGTGTTCCTAATATAGCCATTTTGGTGATCCTGAATGCTTGTTTTGTCTGTTGGCCCAGTCTTGATGGCAATATTCACTTAGTTTGCTTTGTCTTGATTGCGAAGGTTTGTTCTCTAGAGAAGCGATTGTTAGTTCTTACTGGCAGACCAAGCTTTTGCTTGTCTTGATAGCGAATGTTCAAACTTCAATCTTTCTTTCTGGCATCTGTTCTATCTGACACTGACAGGCAAACTTTCAGTGGTCTCCTCCTAGCTCAGACCAAGTGGTATGACTGGCAGAGGGTGCTTGTTTAGAGGACTCTTGAGCCGACTTTGACTGCAAAATGCTGAGTGCACATGCAGGAACATGGCAATCACAATGTTGGACTAGCTGTCACCAGCTTTTCCACAGATAGAATATAATCAGTCAGAAAAATTGGTCACCTACCTTATGTAATCATCTTTCAATGTCCAACACCAACATCCCTGACTGATGCAAAGTGACTGATGTCACATGGCAACATATTGATAGTGCAAGACAACAACAAACAAACAAGACAAACATTGTAGTCCTGTATTTGCTCTAAAGTAAGAGTGCAGTGACTATAGGCTTGTTCAGGAGGCGCAGCGCTGCAAAGCGCTGCACGTGTTTCACTCCTGTCGTCCTGAACAGCAATTTTGGGGCGTGATTCACTCAGCGCTGAGCAGTGCTGTGCATCACAGATCCGAGGTGATTCACAAGATTTTCAAAATGGCGTCTTCGATCCCACACTGGCCGTCGATGCGTAAAATAACCCTCAGAAATATCATTTTGGGAACTGGAACGGGCCTCATTTGCCCCAAGTGCTCTGTATGCACGAGTAATGACAAGTAAGGATGACACAGAAGTGGACTTTATTCATGCAGAATACATTTAAACGTGCATAAACGATGTCTGTGGCAAAGAAAACACTTTCTTAGCGTCTAGCTACACAACATACGGCGCAGAAGATTTACCTCCCTTTTATCAAGTGAAGCGCTGCACTATGAGAGGCAATGAGCGCTCAATTGCCAACATGAAGCGCTCATGCAGCGTTTCCTACTCCTGAACAAGCCTTATGATACATCAAATATCAAACTCAGCTTTCAAACATACAGAGCCATCAAGAAGTTCCCTATATCCTTAACAACACCACTATGTATGGAGAATTTTAAAGACACAAGCAATGATGCAAACTTCTCAGACCAGATATTTACAATGTTTTGATTTAATTGTGTGGATAGATTGGTTATAGATGGAAGGAAGGAAGGAAGGAAGGAAGGAAGGAAGGAAGGAAGGAAGGATGGATGGATGGATGTTTGGATGGATGGATGGATGGATGGATGGATGGACGATCGGACGGAAGGCCGGCCGGATGATTGGACGGCTGGATGGGAGGCTGGCTGGCTGGACGGACGGCTGGATGGGTGATTGAGTGGAGGGTGAGTGGAGGGAGAGTGGCAGGAAAGACGAGCATGGCTTACCTCGGTTTTTTTCTCCCCTGTCATGTTCTCAAGAATCTGTTTCAAGTGGGTGGAGAAGTCCTTGCAAGATTTATTGATGTTACTGAAGAGCTCCAAGCAGAAAGGGAGGTCCTTCTCCACCTGCTGTTGCAGTTTGCCCTTCCCCACGGTTTCTGTTGTTGAAGATTCCATGACCTGCAAGTAGCGTTGAGTAACAATGGTATCTCTTCTAGTGCCAACCCCTGAAATCTATGCTCCGTATTCATGATACAAAAACGATTTAAAGCCTTCTTGCCATCTACTCATTATGAGACCACTATAAATTGACGATCGTGTTACACAAAACCCTGGATCAGTGGACGTCACGAGCGTACACTGACCGTAATCAGCTACAATTTAAGCCTTGCAAGTCTAAGGTATTAAATGGTGTGAACACGTCCCTCCACAAGCCTATTTTCCGTACTGGAAAAAAGTTTTACATGGAGATGATGGACAAATTAGACTGCATTTCGGATTTGGGTCTGTCTCAGAAACTGGTCCCCAGCACAGTGACAATTTTGGACCCCTCTTAAAATACTTCTACTACTGTATAATTTTATTATTTATTGCTCATTTTGTTTGAAATTGGTGAAAGAGATAATGGAAATAAAATGGAGTTTTAAAAAAGGACTTTTCAGTATTTAGTTTTCGCTTTTGTACGAAAACTGGGCCCAAAATGGCGCGCTGGTTTGTGACATGGCCATAGCTCGGTCTTGGAAAAGTACTGTGCATTGAAACTGTCGATCTTTGAAGGCAAAATACACAATACAAGGCGTCTTTTAAACATTATCTACTTTATTATTATTCGCAAAGTGCCCCAAAAGAAATCTTTCACCGAAATCTCAATCTGTTTTCATCTGCATCAGCCTCGTAACGCTTGGTGTCCAGACACAAACACGTCTTTTCGCATCGGCAACTTCGGCGGAGGAATACATTATATTGACACACATAGTGCCAACACACGCGCACATGTGCGTTGAACACATGTGGAAACGCAGAACTTCGTATGTTTATTATCACGAAAGAAATTTGAGTTTGAAGTTTCTGTAGCGGAATGGTGTCCAATTTTTCATGTTACGTGCCAATCAGCAATGTGTAAGTTCCTGCATTCCCGAAACGGCTAGGAACTACATTTTCGACACAAGAATGACCCAGTTCCTTGCGGAAGGATACTAGTACATGTGGTTGTGCACTCGGAACGAAAGCTTGCTGTGTTCGGAGTGTTTTCTGCTTGGTGTCCAGGCTCGCTCCACGTGTTACGTGACTGATCACATCTGGAGAGAACGTCATAAAATGTAGGATTTTGACAAATTTTGAATAATCTGTTGCTATTTGCTATTTCCATGCGTTATATAGGGCCCTTCTCTTTTATTTACAGAAGTTTGGGAGTGCGAAAAAGCTATAATGTACTAGTAATTCGACTTTTCCGACGAACTACCGGAGCCCGACATTTTCTGGCTATGCATACCAGTCGAGAAAAGATTAATATTCCGTAGAATATTGTGAAGGAATTTCAGTGATTTGTTTGCACTAGTCATACAATTTAACTATTTTTACATTTAAAACAAGTTTGAAGTCAGAAATATGTTGTTATGTCGAGCCACGTGCGTGGAAAGGCTACACCATGTGCTTCGTAACATGGACACCACTTCCATAATCATAACTTGAGTCCATGTGACGCGGCTGATCCTGCAGAGGAAGAATATCGCTACTTGTCTTTTTTATCGAACTCAACAGTGGTTTTATGCGTTTGGCGTAGTTGCAATGAACCACCTATTTATTAATATGCCAGAAAATATTGGCAAAGTTGTTGATACGTGACGGTGGCGCCGAAGCCCTTTGCTGACGATTAGCCTCATCACGCGGACACGTTCATTCATCCACACACCCTTCCATTCATTCGTCCATCCACCCATCTATCCATCCATTCACACACCCATCCATCAATCCATTCATCCACACACCCTCCCATTCATCCATCCATCCATCCACCCATCTATCCATACTTCCACACATCCTTCCGTTCATCCATCAACACACCCTTCCATTAATTCGTCCATCCACCCATCTATCCACACCCCCTTCCATCCATTCATCCATCCATCCAGCTCTGGCACCTGGCCGGGGAGTAGCCTACTACATTTATGCAGTGTAGACTGTCTCACCAGACTTGTTTCCTAGGCTTCTAGTCAGGGAGTGAGTGGTCAACTTCTTAGACTGTATGCCTTTTCCTCTGCGTTCAAAGAAATGCCTAGTCATTTTTTTCTTTCGTTTTTCTTTCTTCAATTTTGCCACAACATGCTTGTTTGCTTTTTAAAGGATACTTGTGGATTCAAATAAAGTAATCACAATGGCATGTCAAGCAGTTTTAATGTTTTGTTTATGGAAGGTGGGTGAAAGTGTGAATGTGGTGTCTTTGTTACGCGGCAAATACAATTTTATACACTGGTAACATTCCCTTGCAATTGAACATAGGTTCATTCAGAAAGGTTTTCTACACTGCTATGTCTTTATTTCACATGATGATGCTGGTTAACATCAACTTCCTAAGAAGTGTGTCATTTGATGACACTTTTTCAACACAAAAAAATTTCAAAATGCCATCCCGACTTTAAGTTCACATGTTGGAAGTCAAGTACCCTTCTGAATCCCAAATATTTTGTTTACATGCTGTTTCTGTATGGCCATATGGTGTATTCTTAAAATACAATGGTCTTTAACTACCATTTTGTAGTACTATTGGTTTGAATTTTGTGTCCATGTTACGCGGCCAATTTTCCTATTGGCCGCTCATTTCCAGACCCCTGGAGCCTGTATTCTTGTCTAAGTTATCTTTTCACCTGCATAACTCATTGCATCCATTGTTAGGCTTTATGAAAAAGTGCATTGCAGACTATTTAAAGCAACTTTTTTTTTGCACCACCATGTCACACTTTTAGGCCCAGTTTCTGAGACAGACCCATTTCCCATGGAAATCGATGGACTGCCCATGGAAAATGCAGTTGTAAAGAAACATTTCCATACGTTTGTTATCGAAGTAAAATAGTTGCATAGAAAGTTTACTAAATTAACAGATAAGTACACTGCATCACTGATCAATACATTCAAGTGGTAAGTCACCGTGTCTTACTTGTTTAGAATCGAAGGCTCCACGCACGTGCGATCAGCGGAAGTAGAAGTCTCCAATGGCCGCTTATGATACCAATGAGACACATTGTTCAAATAGCTTACACAAAATCCAACTGTACGAAGAGTATATGCAATAATATATCTAATATATTTTATAATAAAAATATAACCACAAAGATACATAAAACTACATGTACTCATTTTGTTATTGATGTAGACGATCATTGGAGATGCAACATGGCGTCCAAGGCGAAACGACATAAGTGGGCTATTGAATTCACTGGATCCAATCGGTATGGAAGAGTGGTGTGCTATTGGACAATATGCGCGCAGAGGCTTCTGTAAAAGCTGTTGTAAATTCGCGGAAACTACAGTACTTAACTATGCGAGAACACTAGGAGCATGCTACTGCGCTCAGATAAATATTTCATATGATTATCATGATCATCATAATGTACCATGCCAGATGTATTTAGTTGAATAACAGCATTCAGTCACATTTTCGAGCTCTAACCCACTGGGATTCCCAGTTTTGCCCCACAGATAAAGACGTGCATAGTCCTTGCAGGCACAGTCACACAACTGATATGGTGTAAGGGGTTTTAATTCTCTTTGTGTCAAAGATCATTCTTGATTCAACACACACACACACACACACACCATCACACACACACACACACACACACACACACACACACACACACACACACACACACACACACATGCACACACACAATCAGTGAAATCACACACACACACACACACACACACACACACATACACACACACACACGTACGAGTGCTGTCTCAATCTGGCCTCCTTGATTAAAAAAATAACAAAGGCCTATCTACCAACTTCAATTTTGGGGCCACGCTACCTTTTTTTCATGTACAAGAATGATAGGAGCTGTGATGATAAATTAATATCTTTATTTATCTGTAGGGGCCCATTTATGTCTTGTTCCCAACACAGCACCTAAACTTTCAGGGAATAAAACTGGAGTGACTGACAAGTAAACAATATGTTTTAAGACTCCAGGTGAGGACCAAATCCATGACCTCTTGGTGTGATATCTGCTCACCTAGAGTGCAGGTGCATTTAGCACTATATATAGCAGTTATGAAAGCTGTTCTGCCACTGTTTCTTCACCAATTTACAATAACAGTGCCATTTGTAGGAACGTCTGGACCAGCTCAAGGCATTTGCAAGATTGGGTTGTCATAATGAATTTGCTCTTTGCAGATCCAACAGAGCTGTCCAGGTCATACATGAACTTCCTAATCCAGTGGGCTACATCGACGCTGTCACCCTGCCGGACAAGAAGAATGACTTGGACAACACCCTCATTGTCAAGGTAGGCACAATGGAGACTGAAAAGAATTGTCTCAGATTGATGGAACCTTTTCCTTCAACATGTTCAAGTTGACATTTCTTGGTAAGACCTGTGAATTGTAGCTGTACATACACATCTTTTTGGTGTGCTGTTTGATTTGCAAATCAACATTCCTGCATTAGAACAAATGCATGAAGTGATAGTGAGTGAGATCAATTTGAACTGAAAGAAAGGTGTTGGAGAATATTGTATATGACTTTACTGGAACTGAAGGCCTGCATACAGCCTGTGATGCACCGATACTTCCCTCATCAGCTGCATTACTCAGAGATTACTGTGGTCTTTGTGGTTTCGGAGCCTGCTCCAGTAGCAGTTGCACAGCCCATCCCAGCCTTGCTTTTGTGCCACTGGGAGATATCTTGAAAATAAAAGACATCAAGCCCATCAGGGCACCATGTGTTTCCTCCAAATCCACAGCATTTTGCAGCTTTATTGCTGCATCTGCTTGTCTAGCCAAATTGAATACTACTACCAGTGAATGCAGATTAACACCAAAATCAGTTTCTGCTGCAGATGAGCAGTGAGGTTGTTTAGCCAATCAGATACTTCCTATTAAACTACTTTGACAGTTGTGCCTTGATTTGACAGTCTTATTCTGAGTGTTTATGCTCTTCTTGTATTGTAATCAAATTTAATTGTAAACATATTTTGCTGTGTTATTTTAATGTGAAACACCTTGGATTTTCAAAGAGCTCAGTTGTTATCAAAGGAAGGGGGCTCATCTAACCAATTGTTGAATTCATTCATTCATTCATTCATAACTAATTACAGATTTGTCATTCATTCATTTGCTTATTCTTTATTATACATCCATCTTTTCGTCAATTCATTTATCATTCATTAATTCATAACTGATTATTGAGTTGTCATTCATTCATTTGTTCATTCTCTATTACCCTTCCACCTGTTCCTTGCATTCTTCATCTATACATTTTTCCATAACTTAGTATTTACCCATCATTCATTCAATTATTCTCGATCACCCATCCATTTGATCATTCATTCATTCATTCATTCATTCATTCATTCATTCATTCATTCATTCATTCATTCATTCATTCATTCATTCATTAATTCATTCATTCATTCATTCATTCATATTCATTCATTCACTCATTCATTTGTTCATTCATGTGTTAATTCATTTGTTCAATACCATTCTGTCTTGCAGAGGTCCTGGGACATTGCCTTGGGGCCCATCAAGCAGGTGCCCATGAACATCTTCATCATGTGGATGGCAGGCAGCTCCATCTCCATCTTCCCCATCATGATGGTGGGCATGATGTTCTTCCGCCCCATCCAGGCCTTCCTCTCCATCCAGAACAGTCAGTATTCATTCTTCTCTCTCTCTCTCTCTCTCTCTCTCTCGCACTGTGCAGCTGTTCTTCCGCCCCATCCAGGCCTTTCTCTCCATCCAGAACAGTCAGTATTCATTCTTCTCTCTCTCTCACTGTGCAGCTGTTCTTCCGCCCCATCCAGGCCTTCCTCTCCATCCAGAACAGTCAGTACTCATTCTTCTCTCTCTCACTGTGCAGCTGTTCTTCCGCCCCATCCAGGCCTTCCTCTCCATCCAGAACAGTCAGTATTCATTCTTCTCTCTCTCTCTCACTGTGCAGCTGTTCTTCCATCCCATCCAGGCCTTCCTCTCCATCCAGAACAGTCAGTACTCATTCTTCTCTCTCTCTCTCACTGTGCAGCTGTTCTTCCGTCCCATCCAGGCCTTCCTCTCCATCCAGAACAGTCAGTATTCATTCTTCTCTCTCTCACTGTGCAGCTGTTCTTCCTGTTTTTCCATTGAGAACAGTAAGTAGTCATTCTTCTCTCTCTCTCACTGTGCAGATGTTCTTCCTGTTTTTCCATTGAGAACAGTAAGTAGTCATTCTTCTCTCTCTCTCACTGTGCAGCTGTTCTTCCCGTTTTTCCACTGAGAACATTAAGTAGTCATTCTTCTCTCTCTCACTGTGCAGCTGTTCTTCCTGTTTTTCAGTTCAGAACAGTCAGTATTCATTCTTCTCTCACTTTGTACAGCTTTTCTTCCTGTTTTATCATCCAGAACAGTCAGTATCTGTTCTTCTCTCACTCACTAATCACTTTGTGCAGTACTTTTTTTTCCTCCATCGAGGACAGTCAGTATTCATTCTTCTATTACTTTGTGCAGTTTTTCTTTTGTTTTTCCATTCTGAACAGTCAGTGTTCATTTATTTGTGATCATGTCTTTCTTTCCTATGTGCAGTTTTTGTCCTGTTTTTCCTCTCCAGAACAGTCAGTATTTTTTCTTGTCTGACCTTCCTCTGTACATGAAAAAAAATCATCTGCGTCTTTCTTTTCCAACCAGAGCAGTCAGTATTTTTTCTTGTCTGACCTTCCTCTGTACATTAAAAAAAATTTCCTCTGTGTCTTTTCTTTCCATCCAGAACAGTCAGTATATTTTCTGGACTCTTTTTTTCTCAACAGTTTTTCTTTACATCCTTTCTGACTTTCCTGTCCTTCCAAAACTGTTGTTTATCATCTCTTTTTTCTGTAAAGCTTTTCATCCTCTGCCTTTCCTCACCTTCAAGTCAGCATTCCTTTTTGTCTCTCTTTCATCTAGCAGTTGTTATCCTATTTTCTTCCTTACAATCCAGACTTGCCAATATTCTTTCACACCTATAGCTTTTCATTTTATCCTATCTTTCCTCTCCATCCAACACAGCATGCTTTCCTACCTGTCCTTAGGACAATGTTTATCCTCTGTCTTCCTATTATTTTCTCACCATTTGGAAGAATGGGCATGGTTTTATCTCCCTTTCCTCATTGAAATTACTATTCATGCTCTCTGCCCTATCATGGTATGTGGAGTTATATTTTTCCTTGTCTGTACTTACCTTTTATCTAGATGGATCAGTATTTGTCCATTTAAAAAAATGCATTTCTGGTTGCAAAATAACAACAGCAACAACAACAAAAGTCATTTTTTGTTTAACATACATCAGTTCCTTACCATTTGTCTAGAATATTATGAGGATTCATATACATGTGTGCAAGTGTGTGTGTGCTTGTCTGCGCATGTATTTGTATGTGTGTGTGTGTGTGTGTAATTTTGTGTGTGTTGTGTGTGTGTGTGCTTGCGTGCGTGTCTGCACATGTGTGTGTGTGTGTACATGTGCATGTGTGTGTTTGTATGTGTGTATGTGCCTGCAGTAGTGCCTGCATGTCTCTTTGCATTCATCATGTATGCATTTAGTTTGTGTGTGTGTCTTTGTGTGTGTGTCTTTGTGTGTGTGTATGTGTTTGTGTATGTGTTTGTGTTGTGTGCAAGTGTGTGTGTGTGTGTGTGTGTGTGTGTGTGTGTGTGTGTGTGTGTGTGTGTGAGAGAGAGAGAGAAAGAGAGAAAGAGAGAGAGAGAGAGAGAGAGAGAGAGAGAGAGAGAGAGAGAGAGAGAGAGAGAGAGAGAGAGAGAGAGAGAGAGTGTGTGTGTGTGTGTGTATACAATATTTTGCTAGCCTCCTCTTAAAAGTTGGTAAAAGTTTCCATTCATCTTGATTTTCCCTTCTCTTTCCTGCTGCAGCCTTCAAGATGATTGAAGGGGAGCAGGCCATCTTCCAGAAGCTGGTGTACCTGTTTGGCAACATGCTGTGCGTGGTGCTGGCAGTGTACAAGTGCCAGGTCATGGGGCTGCTGCCCACACACGCCTCGGACTGGCTGGCCTTCGCCCTGCCCCAGCAGGTGTGTGCCGTGTGTTTCTTGGCGCTTGTGCTGCCTTCTGCAGACATGCCTACTGTCACCCTGGAGGTGGCGTTTTCGCTTACTTTCGCTTACTCTGGCTTCATCTCCACCACCCCTTCCTGTCTGCAAAATATTGCCCATGTGTACTTGGCCAGCAGAGCCCTAAACTTTGCTACAGTCCCATCAGAGGCCATGCACACCAAGATGTCCTATGGACTGAACTGAAAGCCCCTTCATCAGCTGGCCCTGCCATGTGAAATTCTGTTCCAGATTATTGGAGAAAGTGCTCTTCTCCAAGTGACTTCAGAAGAAAACTGAAAAAATACAAATTTGAACTAGCATTTTTCTTCTTCTTTAAACTTATAAATCTGTGGGCAATGAGCAATCCTTTTCAGAATATCAAGTAAGTAATGCTGCTGCTGCTGCTGATCTGTCACTCCGCCATTTGTTGAAATGGCTAAGTTGTTCAGCGAATCCACATTTCTGTCGAGCATCCCCCCAAGTTGACAGGCAGTACACCAGCAGAGACTTGTTGGACCTCATGAGTGCATTTTATAGGTCTCTGAGAACTGAGGTCACGCAGTGATCCGTGAATTCTACAGTTGTAGCTGAGACATGTATATCATGTAGATAAACAGCTTAAAAAGTTTTAAGGGTAGGAAATGGACTCGGTTGTCTTTTCTAGAAATAAAGGTAAGTTTAAACTTTAATAATAATTGGGGGGATTATTATGTCCCTCTCCCCCACCCACCTCCACCCCCCCACCCCACCCCACCCCCCAGTGTAGCTGCATCCCCCTTTTGTTGTCGGTTGTCCCCCTAAGCTGAGATTAGGAGTAGATATGTGTTTTGCTGTGGATTCTTATGCACCTCCTTTTTGTCTGCTTCTGATCTCTGGTGCTCACATCTTTATCATCTGTCTCACAATCTACGTTGATGACACTACTCGTGAGCATTCTCATCCATGTAAACCACTTCCTTGCCGCAGTGTCCCCCTGTGGGTAGGGGGTAAGAATAGACCCACCACGTCCCCCTGTGGGTTGGGGGTAAGAATAGACCCACCATGTCCCCCTGTGGGTAGGGGGTAAGAATAGACCCACCGCATCTCCCAGTGCAATTCATACAAAAGTGAATAACTAGGGAACTTGACTTATTCATGTTCCATCTAGCTCCAGAGTCACTGTGGTCAATGGCCTTGCAGTCTACGAAGGTTGATAGGCAGTAAAACTTCACACATTTATTGATCTGCTTTTTTGTTTCATTGCATTTTATAAAATGAACACCTTTCATGTTTCTCTTTCACTTGTTTTCTTCTCTTCTTCACTTCATCTTTTTTCTCATGAACTATTGTCAGATTTGTCTCCATTTATTCTATCTCCTTTCTATAATACTTTTTTGACTCACATGCGAAGCAAAAGTGAGTCTATGTACTCACTCGTTTCGTCCGTCCGGGCGTCCGGGCGTCCGGGTGTCCGGGTGTCCGAAAACTTTACCGTTGGATTTTTTCTCAGAGACTATTATAAGTCTATCAGTACCAAATGTGGCATGATGGTGTATGATGACAAGGCCTCAAAAAACATACATAGTGAACTGTCCTTGCTTCAAGGTCAAGGTCGCAGGGACCATAAATGGTGTCTAAAAAAGTCATTTTTCACATTTTCTCAATTTTCTCTGAAGTTTTTGAGATTGGATACCTGACCTATATATGGTATATAGGGCAAAGTAAGCCCTATCTTTTGATACCAGTTTGGTTGACCTTGCTTCAAGGTCAAGGTCACAGGAGCTCTTCAAAGTTGGATTGTATACATATTTTGAAGTGACCTTGAACTATGGAAGATAACTGTTTCAAACTTAATAATTATGTGGGGCACATGTTATACCTTCATCACGAGACACATTTGGTCACATATCATCAAGGTTAAGGTCACTTTGACCCTTATGAAATGACCAAAATGGGGTAGTGAACCACTAAAAGTGACCATATCTCATGGTAAAAAGTGCCAATAAGCACCATTGTGCTTCCTATGTCTTGAATTAACAGCTTTGTGTTGCATGACCTTGGATGACCTTGACCTTGGGTCAAGGTTACATGCATTTTGGTAGGAAAAAGTGTAAATCATTTCTTAGTGTATGATGTCATTGGTAGGTTTAGTTGTTTGACCTTGACCTTGAAGGTCACCTGAAGGTCAAGGTCATATAAAGGTCAAGTCAAGCATGTGAGTCGTATGGGCTTTGCCCTTCTTGTTTATTTCACTGCATTTTATAAAATGAACACCTTTCATTTTTCTCTTTCACTTGTTTTCTTCTCTTCTTCACTTCATCTTTTTTCTCATGAACTATTGTCAGATTTGTCTCCATTTATTCTATCTCCTTTCTATAATACTTTTTTTGTTTCTGTGTGTTCATATTGTATGGCTCTACTTTGCCCCCTTCCTGCCCAATGCAAGGAAACTTTGTAGTAAGACATCAACCTCCCACAGGAACCAATGAGTCATGTCCCAGAATCCTGCTGTTATTTTTACTTTCCTGCACACAAGCAGATCTTAACTTGGTTTGCTTTAACAAAATAATCAGGAGAGTTGTGAGGAGATGCTACAAAAATGTTGTTGCGATGGAAATAAGAACTTACAAAAATGAGTAAATGCTACCAGCAGACCCACAAACAAGTCCAGTAGACTGTTGGAATATGAACGAGCATTGTGGTGATTGTTGATCCTGATCTCAGTGAAATACTAGCAGATATGATGGCAGAGATTCCATCACTTGTTACATAATAATAATAATAATAATACAGACTATTTCTACGCACATACCTTCCCTAATAGGCAAGCTCATGGCGTTTATAATGAGAAAGTCTACACTCATACAAAGCATTCTAACACTCGCACACTACAGTTGAAATAAAATAAAAATTAAATACAATGCAATTAATTAAGTAGCAGGCAATAAACAAAACACGAAACATAAAAGAGGCGCCTTGTAAAGCACTTCACTGCTCGTCAGGAAAGACTGACCGGAACAGGTGTGTCTTAAGGGAGGTTTTGAACTGGGACATGGAATCAGAGTGACGGACAGGGAAAGGTAGGCTATTTCACGTTGCGTTGTTATGTTTTCCTTAACGAAAAAAGGTCATTCAGTACTTCATGGTTTTAAAATAAATGTTTGCACTTTGTTGACCTGTCGACCGTTTCTCTTTTCAGAGGTTGGAGTGGTCTGGAGGTGGTGCAGCTCTGTGACGGATGGAGTGAATGGAAGTGTGCCAAGGTCTCTGTTGGGCTCCAAAGCATGGATTCCTGGTCAGGCCTGGCTGGTGCTTTGGAGTGGGCCCCATCCCATCTGTTTTTAGTCTGGTTCACGTGTTGGTCCACAAAAAAGTCAATAGACACTTTATTGTGCATTGCTACTCATATTTTTGTTTCTCCCTCTCTTGTGATTTGTTAAATGGAAATTGACAGGCAGTAGTGACATTAGAAAACCCCTTCATCAATCACAACCTGGAATTGTGATAGTTAAATGGAAATTGACAGGCAGTAGTGACATTAGAAAACCCCTTCATCAATCACAACCTGGAATTGTGATTTGTTAAATGGAAATTGACAGGCAGTAGTGACATTAGAAAACCCCTTCATCAATCACAACCTGGAATTGTGATTTGTTAAATGGAAATTGACAGGCAGTAGTGACATTAGAAAACCCCTTCATCAATCACAACCTGGAATTGTGATAGTTAAATGGAAATTGACAGGCAGTAGTGACATTAGAAAACCCCTTCATCAATCACAACCTGGAATTGTGATTTGTTAAATGGAAATTGACAGGCAGTAGTGACATTAGAAAACCCCTTCATCAATCACAACCTGGAATTGTGATAGTTAAATGGAAATTGACAGGCAGTAGTGACATTAGAAAACCCCTTCATCAATCACAACCTGGAATTGTGATTTGTTAAATGGAAATTGACAGGCAGTAGTGACATTAGAAAACCCCTTCATCAATCACAACCTGGAATTGTGATTTGTTAAATGGAAATTGACAGGCAGTAGTGACATTAGAGAACCCCTTCATCAATCACAACCTGGAATTGTGATTGTTTTGCAGCCTACCACAGAAGCTAAAAAAATGTCACCCAACCTGAAGAAAAAGTTTTGACAAACGTTGATAAGAAACCTCTTCAAGTTGTGTAAATTTGATAGATTTTTTGTAGCTTAGTGGTTAGCACGATTGACTTGAAGTTGCGTGCAGCAGGTGGGTGCAGTGTGCAGATTCTAAAGTTGCAGCCTTGAGCAACAGTACTTCTCACCACCCAGGAGTAAAACGGGTACCTGTGAGGACAGAGTTGGAAAATAGTAAAAGCTAACTTTGGCACATTCATCTGCAGCCTGGCTGTATGCTCCCCAGGGAGTGGAGATGGTGTTGGAGTGATTAAAAAAGTTGCCCGATAACCAGGGGATAAAAGTGTGCGGTTTCAACACACATCAACAGGTTGAAAAGTCACATTAGATAAAGAGCACCTTTACCTTTGAGACTGTTGTCAATAGACGTATAGCTGATATCCCATTGCGGCATTCTTTACCGATGCAGCATGTGCTACTGTTCTGTAAATCCTTTTCAGGGTGTGGTAGCAAGAGGTCAGGGCTGTGATGGTCAATGCCTGCTCATTGCAATGCATTAGTGCTGTTTCCCCCCCACCCCACCCCCACCCCCCCCCACCCCCACCTCCCACCCCCCCACCCCAACCTCCCACCCCTCCTCCCGAGAAATGTGGAAAAGTGTGTGAATGGTTGGATCTGACCTGCATTTATCTGTATTTTGCACTGGTTTCATTTATTGAAACCTAATTCTATGGGTTGGATTTCTTTGGAGTCAGTCTGCATGTTGATTAAATCATTCAAAAACCAATCACTGTTGTGATTTTTTTCCGTTCTTGTTGAAAGCTTTGCATCCACAGGTGTTTGGATTTGCAGATCAATACATTCAAAGTGTCAAATTTAATATTGCTTTGTATTTATCTGACATGTGAACCCATCACAAGTTTGCTCATCTTGTGCGGTGTTTCATCCTGGTGTTCTTTTGTGCAGACTCAAGGTGTCAGTTTGTACAGGCAACACAAGCATGTTGTAGATCCTTTATCCAGAATGGGTGTAGAGAGAGGGGATGCCTACATTCAAATGGAGTGAACGGATACCTTTGTGTGTGTGTGTGTGTGTGTGCATTTTTGACTCACATGCGAAGCAAAAGTGAGTCTATGTACTGAGCCGTGTCGTCCGTCCGTCCGGGCGTCCGTCCGGGCGTCCGTCCGTCCGTAAAAAACTTAAACGTTGGATTTTTCTCGGAGACTATTAAGTCTATCAACACCAAATGTGGCATGATGGTGTATGATGACAAGGCCTCAAAAAACATACATGGTGACTTGACCTTGCTTCAAGGTCAAGGTCACAGGAGCCATAAATGTGGTCTCAAAAACAGTCATTTTTCACATTTTCCCAATTTTCTCCCACGTTATTGAGAATGGCGACCTTAGCTACAAGTGGTATATAGGTCAAAGCAAGCCCTATCTTTTGATACCAGTTTGGTTGACCTTGCTTCAAGGTCAAGGTCACAGGAGCTCTTCAAAGTTGGATTGTATACATATTTTGAAGTGACCTTGACCCTGAACTATGGAAGATAACTGTTTCAAACTTAATAATTATGTGGGGCACATGTTATACTTTCATCATGAGACACATTTGGTCACATATCATCAAGGTCAAGGTCACTTTGACCCTTATGAAATGTGACCAAAATGGGGTAGTGAACCACTAAAAGTGACTATATCTCATGGTAGAAAGTGCCAAAAAGCACCATTGTGCTTCCTATGTCTTGTTACAAAATTCCTTTATTTTGCTCTTTCCTGTTGTCTTCTCCCAGTGGGTTAAGGATAAGAGTTCACCCGCCATGTCTTCCTACAGGCAAACAGCAAGAGAAAGCACAACATGACTTGCTCTTGTAACCAAGACTAGCTCTAGTGTTTTGTTGTTGTGATCAATGGCCTTAAATAACCTACAAGTGATGATAGGTTGTATAACTCCATTCATTCATGCACTCATTCATTCATTCATTCATTCATTCATTCATTCATTCTAGTGTCTTGAGCATCGGTCCATAGGCAACAGCTGGTGGGCCAGTACAGGAAATTTTGAATAAAAAAATGGCTAGTCCCTTCTCCCAGACTAAATTTCCTGTCATATTATGTCGCAAAAATCTCAGCGAACATTAGCATGCAACTTGTTTAGCCAAACCCTGATTTACTAAGCGTTTCAATGGGAGAACAAGGTGTAAAATGCATCAAGGCATGAAGATTACTGCATTGTAGTGAATCCTTTGCTTGTAGTTGTACAGGGCAAAACCACTGCTTCTGTGATTTTGTTGCTTGTTATGTGAGAGGGGATGGGGAGAAACTGGTGATTGGAGGTGTGTGGCACTGGCATTTCACTAACATGAGGCATGAGGGAGTTTCCTGGAGACCCAGGCATTGACAAGACCTGACAGTTTGTGTCTGACCTGGAACCATCAGATGAGACTCGGCACCTTGGTGCTTGGCCATAATGAGTTTCCCAAGAAAGGCAGTTTGAGTCTTCAATGGCCATGGCCAGGAAAGTTTGTGTGAAGTGAAATGACTGGGCTGAATGGGAAATGTAGTGTTAATGACACAGTCAGGCACTGTGCAAATCTCAGAAGTGTTTGTGGCCAAAAGTTCTTTGCACCTACTGAATGACAGGTTGGCGTTCTTGTTTCTTCAACGCCCACATCTGCACTGTCTCTGTTCTTTGAGTTGGTCACCTACATGAGTCCCCCAGCACAGTGCTGCCTGTCCCATCCAAGTTCAGACCATCAATAACTGCATGTAAGTTTCATGGTGCCATTTCCCTGTCTGGGATGGGTTGACATACTGGGGAGGGAATGGGAAAGTGGAATGTCATCCTCTGCCTTCCTGACCTGCTTGAGAATTTCCACATTGCTGAATGACATAAATGCAGATGGAATTTGTGGAGATGATTCTCTTGGTTTAAATGAATGCTGAGAAAATAAAGAATTGTAATATGGTTGTTTTGTGCAATCATGTTGATCAGCCCCAAAATGTGCTCCCTCTTTTTACATACCTTTTTTTTCTCAACTTTTGACCTGCTTTATTCATAGTTTTTCACAAACTCCTTTTTAAAATGTCATTTTTGCCTAGTTTTGGTTTCAGGTGTTTTGAGTACAGCTGTGAAATAAATACTATTCTATCAAGCATATTATTATCCAGCAGGATCTGTTCTTTCACAGTACATTGACTTGATTTTTTTGCAGATCATTAGTAAGTCAGGTTTTGGACTGGCAGTACAAGATACTTCATAGGAAAGTGTATTGGCATGGACTCATTGATTCTCGTAGCAATCTCACTGTAGACGAAGTTATGGCATTTATGCTGTCAACACTAGAGACATTGCTGAGACTGCTTGCTGTCTGTCTTCAGGTGCAGAGGAAGCAGAAACCCACCACACCCAGGAACTCCAACATCGTGGATGGAAATGGCACGGAGCACCCCCCAGTTGAGGCACCCGCAGAAGGCCTGCTGATTGACCTCAGCACTCCTGACCCCCTACCTCCCAAGCGTTCACAATCTTCGGGGGGGGGCCACCCCTGACCCCTCCTCCCTACCCTCACCCCTGTATGAAGCCTCCCCCTCCCCTAAGCCAGAGGGTCAGAGCAAGAAAGGTGGCAAGAAGAGATCACGCGTTGCAGCCAACTTCAGCAACTTGGGTGGCTGCCCATTGCAGGGAGAGTGAGGGAGTCTTTCTTCCCCCTCTCACTTTCTCCTTGCCCCTTGCTTCTGGGGAGGACAGCTTGTGGAGGGTAGCTGGGTTGCAGGTGGCCTTAAGAGGACACCAACGGCTGAAAGGAAGATTTTGAAATGATAAATGTCTCCAACATGTCTGACAGTACCGTGCAAGCAGTATGGTGTCTTGAGCTGAAAAACTCTCTCTCAATCTCAAAGTGTAGGCCTGCCAACAACAAGAATCTTTTATTTGTTTCCTTTTGGTCTTGGCACACATGGATTGTTGGTGTTTGGTGGACTGAGAGATTGGAATGGGAACTCGGTGTGATGAGGTTTTTGATGTGTGGTCTGCATTCAGCTGGCCTCCTCCCGTCTTTGTAGGGAGAGAGCTACTGGCTAATGATGACTGCGTCTGTTTTACAGCTGGCATGCTGTTGTCATGATGAGTAGAAAGATGAACTGAACTGTGCAGATGAATGTTTTAGGGCTTGCTGATTTTAGATGCGACTCAGGAGAAAATTTGAAGTTTTCAAGCAAAAATAAGATCCAGTGAATAGTGGCAGTTAAATTTGTTGTCCAAAATAGATACCATGTGTTGGATTTGCAAAGATTGCTGATTTGAGGATGTGAACTTTTGTAAGTAATTTTGAGTTTATCACTTCAGGAGATGATGATGATGATGATGATGATGATGATGATGATGATGATGATGATAGATTTGTCTTTCAGCATTTTGTTTTTTAGTGTGTTGATCTCATTAATGTCTTTTAATTTGTTCTAGATTTTCCCCCCAAGAAACATGACCTCTGTGAAATAAAACTAAGTTGAATCCCTTTTAGAAAGGGACAGTGAATTGGAAAAATAATGAGATCCCTTTCTAAAGTTGTAGAAATTTCTGTCTGGTGATTGCACTTTCATGGTTCGTTTTTTAAAAAGTTACAACTTTGCAGTGTGGTGCACTAAGAATAAAATTTGGTTCATTGGCACACACCAACTGATGCTGTATATTCTATTGGGATCGGTGTTGCCACAGAGACTATACAAGTAGCAAAGAATAATGCTTGCCTGCACAACATCAGTCTTACAATATGGGATTTCAGCTTTTTTGCTTTCTGTTTCCTCTTTACCAAGGAAGTCTTGAATCATTATTGTGTTTTAAAATGATTATCTCAAGCATTTAGGCTACCTTATGAACTGAATCAAATCTGTAGAGGCTGAGTGGAATTAGGTTAGTCCAGCCCAACCCTCGCTTCATCATTGTGTGCCATCTGACCTTATCCATTTGCAAGTGCAATGCATGGCTTTTCCTGTGCGGCTGTGTGTTTTGCTTTGCAGGGAAGTGAACATATCTTATGTGCGTGCATGTGAGAGTGCATAAAAATGTACGTGTGCAGGCATACAGTTGTTTGCATATTTTTCAGTACAGGTTAACATAATGCAAAATAAAGTTTTAGAGAAAGCTGGACATAATTTTTGTCCATATAGTTACTGAATTCTGTCAAATTTACCAGTGATACCATTTTATCATATGTGGAAAGTCACCTCATCTCTTTCTACCAGGATTGTTTTTTAATATACAAGATTCAGGCAGCTTTTCAGTGGGCTGGAAAAAGAAGAAGAAGCAGAGGAGAAAAAGACAGAGAAGGCAGCAAAGAAAAATGCTGATTTGTTCCTTGTGTGGAAAGGACTGAAGTAAATGAGCCCTTTCAAAACCTGATTGGCTGTGAAGGCATTTTTCCAGAAATACATGTGTATGTGAATAAATGGAGGGAAAACAGTCTTGGTTCTTGCAAGGATTACACACATAGACCCAACACTCTAAAAACCAAACAACAATGATAGGTATGGGTGCCATCACAGCATATCAGCTATCATGGTACCATAATCTTCATCACCGTGCAGAGTGCCTTTGCTATTGCTATTAAACTGTAGGTTAAAGTCAGGTGATGGCTGGGTGCATGATGAAACACCACATGCTGTTTTGCACCAACATGCTTCAGTACATGCTGCACACAGCTGTTGGTAGATTACAACTTTTACTGTCTCATACAGTCCCTAAAAGCATCAGTAATACTACAGAATTTTTTTCCCCTCGGAGGAAACTAAGTCATGACTGCCCCAAATGTGTTTAGGGAATTTCACTTCTACTTGCTTCGAGAGCAGTAGGTAATGCTGAACAGAATTTCTACCAAAACATTAAAGACAGTATGTACAGTATACTAGTGGACACTCCCTGGTGGCATTGCACTGCTGGGGCTGGGGCTACAGTGGCTGAGCTTCTGAGATGGGCCCCGAAAGCTCCATGACCACAGGCCCCGAAAGCTCCATGACCATGGGCCCCGAAAGCTCCATGACCATGGGCCCCGAAAGCTCCATGACCACAGGCCCCGAAAGCTCCATGACCATGGGCCCCGAAAGCTCCATGACCATGGGCCCCGAAAGCTCCATGACCACAGGCCCTGAAAGCTCCATGACCATGGGCCCCGAAAGCTCCATGACCATGGGCCCCGAAAGCTCCATGACCATGGGCCCCGAAAGCTCCATGACCATGGGCCCCAAAAGCTCCATGACCATGGGCCCCGAAAGCTCCATGACCATGGGCCCCGAAAGCTCCATGACCATGGGCCCCAAAAGCTCCATGACCATGGGCCCCGAAAGCTCCAAGACCATGGGCCCCGAAAGCTCCATGACCATGGGCCCCGAAAGCTCCATGACCATGGGCCCCGAAAGCTCCATGACCATGGGCCCCAAAAGCTCCATGACCATGGGCCCCGAAAGCTCCATGACCACGGGCCCCGAAAGCTCCATGACCATGGGCCCCGAAAGCTCCATGACCATGGGCCCCAGCTGATGAGGGGAGTGTCCAGCGGCAACATCTGTACGTACGTTTTTTTTATAATAAATAAAAACAAATTCAAACCCTCAGTGGTGAAAAAGAGAATGGAATTGAATTCCTAGCACATTATGCTCACAATCCAAAGTTTCTCAGGTTTACCTGTCTTATTTTGGATGGCTCCAATAACCAAATGCTTGTTGCAGTGGAAGCATTGAGCTCTGTACCTGCTGGGAAGTGTAAAAGTGAAATCCTCTCGCTCTTTAACTTCCATGGGTTTCACATGATGGCAAAACAGGTGCATGGAAGAGAGGAGTTTTCCACTGTGCTCTGTGCCTGTAGTTCCGTGGGATGCACTGTGCTTCAGTAGTGTTGTGGTATTTACTCGGACCTTCATAGGAGGTGCAACCATCATTAGTGCACCAGGCCAGGAAACAAAAAGTTGGGGTTACGGTAACTTGTTGTTGTTGTTGTTGTTGTGGTTACGGTAACATGTAGAAAGAAATAGGTTGGTAGGTCAGCTTGAACTGAAAATATTTTAAAAATCATTTTTATGAATATTTTAAATAAGGCCAGATTGAAAATAAATCATATTCTTATTTCGGTGAGAATGCTTTTAAAAATGTAAATAGTGGATTCCCTGAATGCTGGTAGGGCAGGGATGATAGGATAGCATGCATTTCATGTTTTTTTCATTTTATTTCACAAACATTAAACAAGTTTAGGGTGGGTAGAAAAAAATAGGGTCGGTCAGGTTACAGTAACCACAATCATGGTGTGTTTTCTTTGGCCGTGGGTAAGTTGCCAAATTTCAGAAATGATGATCTTCTATTTAACAGGTTAGTTACAGAAAAACTTCCATTTTTTAACTCTTAATTTACACCTTATGTTTTGCTCAGACAAAACGGCTGCAGTGGTTGCACTGTATGTGCTGTTAAAAAATGATGCTTGCCCACTTGTAGAGGTTGTGCAACTGTGTCATGTGAAGTACTTCAACCTCAAGATGTAATAATAATAATAATAATAATACGATAATTTATAATGCACACATATCTCACCACTTAGGTGACTCAAGGCGCACACACACATGTTCACACCCATAAAGAAAGAATGCACACTCTAATACAAAACATTATGGCAGGTGCAAACATGCACACAACAAACAAACATATATACACATAACATAAGATAATAATTACAATATAAACTAACGTACATGGCTTGCTTTGGTACCAGGTTTGCATCCTCTGCTCTGTCAAGTCAAAGATTCACATTGGATGGGTCGAAAGCATTGGGACAAAAGTAAGATCACTGCCTAACATCTGTATTGGCCCGTATTTTTGCAGAAAAGTCATATTTGCTTATATGGCAAGAGGAAATTTTGGTGAAACAGGAAGGTTACCTTTCTTCAAATGATACATTGCTTCATCATGATTATTCTGTGTTTACCTTCGACAGTTTCAAGAAGCCTTTGAAGACATGAGAGCATTTAATGCCCAGGCTTCTCTGAGTCATTTTCATAATCATACAGACTTGAGATGATACTTATCTCGGGGCATCTTCTCCTTGAGTTGCCAGGAGAGCAGCCCTTGTGACAGTCAGTATGAGTCACACAGAAGCAAGTGTTCCAGGAAGTTTTAACCTTCAATCAGGAATTCTCACTACCGAGCGGTTCTTCTCTGTGGGCTCTTAATTGCATGCATTAATTCACAGTTGGATGGTCAGACTGTATTTGTTTGCATGATATAATGCATGAAGGAATATCTCCCTTAAAAACAAGACGTTACCGGCGTAAACTTGACTTCATCCATTTCACAGTATCTGTCGATGGATTGTTTGCTGTGAGATGGGATTTGACCAAGTGAAACTTTTGCCTTGAAATGCAGATGTTGAAGAGTGGCTTAGGACTGTCACATGAAGGAAGGGGTCACAGAAATAGGCGGACCAAGCAGTTAATACCTGGCAAAATGTAGTTCGTGGCATGCTGCATGTGAGTGTGTGCATGTGTGTACGAACTAAAAAAGGATCACCTCTGGCTCCATTTTGTGGTGAAACCAAACGGCCATGGTGGGTCAAGTCTGAATGCCCAGCATGTATGCAAGCAAAATCACAAGTTTCGACTCATTGGAAAGTTGTTGACATGCACAGTAGAATTTCTAACACGTGGCTTTTAGGCTGCTTTTCTTTCATTCTTTCTGTCTTTCTTTTCTCTTAGGCTGTAGACATTATTTTGCTTGCATGTTGAATTTTCTGAGATGAAAATCCATGTGCTTAATATTTTTGTATTGTGCCATTTAAATCAGTTGCATTTTATATGTGCTGCCATCTTTTTAAATTTTGTTTATTTTAATTTTTACTCAAATTGCTTCTTCAAAAGAAAAATCATGGTAATATGCCCTCATTTTTTTATGTGTTGTTTGTCAATTTAGGAGCATTGTAGATTTTTTTGGTTTCTGGAGCAGTGGGTTCCTTTGTAATGGAGAAGAAAGCTACCAGTCTGCAACCTCGATATATGTTGTGTTGTTTGTCGAGATTGGTGAGTTTTGAGAGATGAGGCTGACTGATCAGAGCTGAGAGGACTAAAGATGGACAGCATTTGATGAAGGTGTTCAACAACGGTGGAAAAGTGTCAGAAAACTTCATGGGTCAGGAGATAAAAACATGCTCACGGAATACTGGAACGGGTCTGGGATGTTGAGTTACTGCCGCTGCTTGTGCATGTGTTCCAACAGATCAGGTACCGCTAATCTAAATGTTACCCACTCCTCGGACAGGAAAGTTTTGTGTGGAATTTCCTGCCTGCAGATGCTAGTTGTCCTCAATGCATTCACAGGTTTGTCATACTTCTATTTGTCCTCTCAGAAAACTGAAACCATTATCGGTGTGTGTATGGGATTGTATTCTGTCTTCAAAATTATAATAATTTTTCAAATATCCACACACACGTTAATCCCCTCAGATGGTATGTGCTGCTAGGTGCCCCCCTGTGGTAGAACTACTGGATCAGGCCCCCACTCAGTTCTGTGGCCGTGGGTTCCTGCTGAGGAGGGGTGTGTGACACGGTGGCTGCCACAGGTGACCCGTTTCATACATTGAGAATGTGACTGTGTATTACTCCTTAGTCCACCGTCAACATGATCTGGATTTGAAAATGTTCTCAATGTATGTTTGTTTGCTGTAGCAGATTTTTGTCTTGCATAGACCACCAAGCTCACTGTCCCATCACCAGCTGATCAAATCATCTCTGTCATGCTTAGCTTTGGATGATGGGAGATTCCATGATTGGAGTTCATCAATATTGTAGTGGCATTCAGCCCAATGGTGAAAAAGCAAATGAGTGTGTCCCTGTCATGAAATGTAACTAGTCATGTTCAGACAGTGTCCGGCAAATACCGGTTAAGCATTCAAATGTGTCCATATCATTGGAGGATATGAGTTTTGCAGGCCACTTGGTAGAGCTGTGACCCCTCTGACTTTATAGTAATTTTGTTTGCTTCCTTCTTGAAAATGAAGATGCTGCTTCTGGCAGTATTGGAGATGTGCGAAAATATATCATTTTAGAAACTTCCATAGCAATTGACATCCTTCACTGTTGACAAAATCAATTTGCTGTGGTTGACGATTGTATCCATGAAATAAAATTTGTAATTAATTGACGAGCAAGAGTCGGTGGGACTGTTCTTTAGTTGTCCCAAGGGGCTTGGAGCTAGTGTTTTCAGGAGTGCCGGCTGCACAGGTTAAAGTGTAACATTCTTTACATGTTCAATTTCTTTCCCCCCCAGTTAATGTGAAGCAATTTGTGTACCTTTTGGTGATTTTGATTGGAGGTTCTTTAATTCAATAACAAAGGCTAGCGTGTTAGAAATTCTTTGTGGGATGGGAAACTCCACTCTGAGTTTTAAAGGAGCCACTAATTTAAAAACTGAAGATTTGATTTAAAATGTTAATAAAGTGATGGTTGTGTACATTTCGTTGTCATGGAAGAGAATTCCTACCGGCAAACCTCTGGTCGTTAAAAAATACTGCCAATAGCAATATGTAGACATGTGTCAAAAAGCTTGTGGTTTTTGCAGAGGAATATTTTACAGCCTAATTCAAATGATAATTTCAGCTCCTTATGATCTTCAAAGTAATGGGATAGAAGTTATCACATGAGAAAAGTGTTCTTAACAGAAATACTGCCATC
>JAWQFJ010001995.1:5000-15000 GCA_034096865.1 Theodoxus fluviatilis
TTTGTATTCACTGTCATAGTAGTGTCATAGACTAGACGGTGGATTATCCTGAACCGTAGAGCTTGACCTACTTGCATATGAATGACATGACGTTTTCACCCAAAATATGGGTTTGACCTACTTGCATATGAATGACATGACGTTTTCACCCAAAATATGGGTTTTCATCGTTTTCTTCCGCGTTATTACCCGATCAAATGTTATTTTCCTCTAAAAATGTTTGTGTAATCACACGCAACAAATAGAACAATCTTTGGATCCGAGATTTCACGAAACGATCGCCGTTACAGCCAGCTAATCACAGTTAAGATGACAAGAGTAGGCGGGGAAAAGTCATCTCTGTGGGGCATTGTCCAATCACAAGATTTGGCAGGTGAAAACGTCATGTCATTCTTATATTCATATGCAAGTAGGTCACGCTCTACATTTTAGGATAAATTTAAACACCGCCTAGCCTATGACAGTGGCCTGTGGTCCATTTGTTGTGCAGAGACTTACGAGACCAGCTGGTCATCAGACCAGGAGCGGATTGCGTCGCCGGAGAGCGAGTCGAGGTTTTCGAAGATGAGGCTGATCCAAGGGTAGGACTGGTTGCCGCCAGTCAACATGGACACGGCGTGCAGGCCCTGCAGAGGCAGAACAGACAGGAATCTTGGTCCAGTCACTGATGGGGTAAGAAAGGATTTTTCAACTACGTGCACATCAATGATCCCAGATCTTCCTCAGACGTGAAAATTGGTACAGTCGTCATCCTCGTCGTCTTCGTCCTCCTCCTCCTCCTCCTCCTCGTCCTCGTCCCCAATCATCAATCATCAGTCATCAGTCATCAACCACCACTCGCCAATCTCCAACAGCCAACCCCACCACTACTACAATAGGTAAAGGTAAAGGTGCTCTTTTTATATTGAAACTTTTCCTACCATTGGTGGTTGCTCAAACCGCACACATTTACCCCCTGGCATCGAGCTACCTCTCTATATCGCTCCAACACCATCTCAACAAACGGCACCACCACAGCCACCATTACAGTGCTACAACCATCACTACCACTACCATCGTCACCACTGCTAGCACACTTAGTGAAAATACAATGCATTTCACCACCACCCCTGCCGCCATCATCACCATCTCTACTCCCCCCCCCCCCCCCTTCCATTCCCCCCCCCCCTTGCGAAATCTTTAGAGAAATTTCAATTGAAACTACATACTTTTCTTATGCAGTCATCCTAGATACTTTCATCTTATTCTAAATTCACTTTGTGGCTATTTTCAACGTGGTATTTAGTTACCATGAATTGATTGTAACCTGTGTTATTGTGTGAATTCTGTAAGTGATAGAAGGTGGGTGGGTGGGATGGGGTGGGGGATGGGATTGGATTTGTTTGTTTGTTTTCTTCTTTTTACAAGGGCTGGATGTAAGATAGGCAGTTATGCCTAATTAATGTATTTACCTTGAAAAATAAAGTTTAATCAATCAATCTCTCTCTCCCTCTCCCTCCCTCTCCCTCCACCCCCTCTCCCCCTCTCCCTCTCCCCCTCTCTCCCTCCCTCTCTCTCTCTCTCTCTCTCTCTCTTTCACTCTCTCTCTCTCTGTCTCTCGAATTTCTCTCTCTAACTCTCCCGTTCTTGCTCTCTCTCTCTCTCTCATCTTTCTCTCCCTCTCATCTCTCTCTCTCTCTCCATATTTCTCGCTCTCTCTCGAATCTCTCCTCCTCTCGCATCTCTACTCTCTTCTCTCTCTCTCTCTCTTCCAGTGAGTTTTCTTCCTGGTGCTTCTACGGGCTGTAGTAAGGGGATCCTTGCTCTGTCGTTGTTGTATTAGTAAACTGCTGCTCCAAAACAACAAACGGCTACTGCTGCTATTGTTACAACAACTACTTCTACCACAACGTTTGCTTAAAACATCATCACCACCACTACTACGACTACAGTTGCTTCCACCACCACCACCACTACTACTACTACTACTACTACTATTACTACTACTACTATTACTACTACTACTACTACTGCCGCTGCTTCTGCTGATACTACTATACCTCCTCCTCCTCCTCCTACTACTACTACTACCACCACCACTACTACTGTTGCTGCAAGAGTTTACTTCTGCTGCTGCTGCTACAGATAATGCCGCTGTTACTGCAACTACTACTCTTACACCATCACGACCACTCTACCAGCACTACCAGTACCTTTAATTACCTCTGTATCAACCGTTTTGACCTCACCTTGGTAGCCAGAAAGGCGGCACGGTGGTACGGCAGCGGGAAGAGGTGCGACTTGAGCTGCAGCTTGTCGGGGCCGTAATTCTGGCCCAGTTTGAGCATAGTGGGGAAGGCCTCTTTACTGTAGGGACACAGGATGTCGATGTAGATATCCAGGTGTACGGGGGCATCCGCCCGGCCTCCATCGTACACGAAGCCCACCTCCCGCTTGGGGATAGGCACTTGTCCGTGGACCACAGTGAACACGGCCAGAACTACCAAGACTGAAGCCGCTGCCATTGTTGTTGCCAGTTCTTGCTTTACTGGAAAGGAACCTTACACCGGAAAGTGGGACGGACGGTGAAAACTTCCCTACGTGCGTCTTCCGAGCTCAGCACTTGCGAGGCGTCTGTCTGAGGCAAGATGTGCAACGCAGATTGATAACAGCATTACTGATAGCTTGGGTCAATTATTCTATCACAAGAGCTTTCCTGATACCAAGGAGCAGCCGTGAGCGGTTGGAATTAGTATCACGTGAATTTCCTTTTGCTGTATCACCGTGAAATTGTCACCAAGGTCGACAGGCTTTAGTGGCGCTGAGCAGTATTCAGTACCTGCCTTGTGTGGTAGCAGTATCGGGGAGCTTGCGTATCACGTGATATCTCAAAGTCGAGTACGACCTGGTGACTCGGCGTTTTTCCCTGTTGACGTAGTGGTTTGCCGTTCAGAAATTGGGAACATTTCTCTCTCTCTCTCTCTCTCTCTCTCTCTCTCTCTCTCTCTCTCTCTCTCTCTCTCTCTCTCAGTCTCTCTCTCTCTCCCCCTCCCTCCCCTGTGAGTGACTGTCTATGTTAATGTGTTTGTGTTAAAATTGTGTGTGTGTAATTCAAATAGATAGGGTGCGAGACAAAGTATCTCACACACGCAGTTGTGTGTGTGTGTGTGTGTACGTACGTCGGTGTTTCAGTTTTTGTGTCTGTATGTACGCGCGGTGTGTATAAGTGTGTGCGCGTTTTAGTCAGTCAATCAGTCAGTCAGTCAGTCTGTCAGTCAGTCAGTCAGTCAGTCAGTCAGTCAGTCAGTCAGTCAGTCGGTCTGCCTGCTTGCCTGTCTGCCTGCCTGCCTGGTCTCTCTCTCTCTCTCTCTCTCTCTCTCTCTCTCTCTCTCTCTCTCTCCCTCCTCCCTCCCTCCCTCTCTCTCTCTCTCTCTCTCTCTCTCTCTCTCTCTCTCTCTCTCTCCCTCCCTCCCTCCCTCCCTCCCCCCAAGACATTGGTTCCCCTCTCTCCTCCTTCTATCATGTATCCTGTGTCTCAGATGCCCAGGTCGTCTAGGTTGTAAGACCAGCCTACTATGTAGCTTATCAGTCCGGGAGGGTCGCAGAGCGGCCTTTCCTTATCGTTTGTTAATTGGACTTGACATGTGACCGCGAACAGTTCCCTCCTGTCGTTCTTGCGCGCTATGCCTAAATTGTTAGATATAAGAGACAAATTTGATGCTTTCTCTAAATTAAGACATCTGATTGCAATGGTGCAATATTCATTCGGTTGACTTTGTTGTGCCTGATGAGGCAACACTTGGTGTGAATAATTTCGAGTAAGTATAAGGCAGCAATAAGCCTTTTTCTATCATTAGGAAAACACAACCCAGAGACAGGCTGAGATGCGACCACCGATCCCAAGCCTGGCTCCCCTGAGGTCCGCGCATTTCTTTGATAAGGAGGGACTGTTGGCAGGTTGAGAGAGACCCCATCCCATCTGGGGGAGAGACCACTGCCACCACAGTTTTGGGTTTGGTGTAGGCCATTACCATCAGGCCTGGGACCAGCCCGCGCCTCCTGTACCCATGGGTAACAATAAAGTTGTGGAAAGCAGCAGCGATTTTGTCTCATGCTTGCGCCCTTGTACCAACAAGCCTGGCTTCCACCCCCATCACAAATGGCGCTGCGAGCAGGGTGAGACAATCCTGCTGTTTCTACAAATTTCCAAAATACCATCTGAGCCTGACACTTTCCACAGAGGAAACAACTAAGAACTACTTTGCCATCGGACGCCTCCAACTTAAAGCATCTGCAATCTCTGCCACTACCGCTGGACAACCTGTTCGACCAGTCACTGCCGACAGCCTCCAGAGCAATAGACTGGGTTTGTCAGCATCATCAGCGCCTCCTTGATGCCTACCAGCGGGAATACCAGCATCTGGTGCATGTTGCACAGAAGCAGACCTGCCGGGCAGATGTGGGAGCAGCTGACCATGGCTTGGCCATCGGGGACTATGTCTACATTGGGAATCGTGTGCCGGGGCACAACAAGATTGAGGACATTTGGAGACCTGATCTCTTTCGGGTCACTGCTCGCCGCAACTCCAGCCGGCGGCCTGGAACGCGAGATGAACAGGCGGGATCTGTGGCTGGCAGGGAGAACTTTCATCTTTTGGAGCCGTCAGTGAAGGCAACTACTGCAACAACCGACAACGAAGAGTCAGAGTCATCAGGGATAGTCTTAGGGTCATTACCCCGAGCATCATCCGCAGCAGGTCGAGGGATTACCATAATGAGGTCTGACTCGCCACCCAGATCTACAAGCGTGTCGTCGTTCTCAGACAGTCCAGTGCAGACCCTCACCCATCCTGTACCTGCCCCAAGACGGTCTCTTTGTCTCGCTGGAAAGGCTTTGGACTGTAACTGCCAATCCAGGGTCGTTCAGAGACACTAGTGTATTCAGTCGAATGGATCCATTAAAAAATATAACTATGATCTGCCACTCCCTTTGAACAATCGGTGAGTACCGACTTTTGCTCGCAATCCCCGTAACATGTGCCCTCCATAAAAATGTAAAAATGAAAAGAAAAGAAATAGAAAAAGGGGACAAAAGTACAGTGTAATATATTTTTTCTGTTAAAGTTGCTTTAGAAGTAATATACTTATCACTTGATATGTTAAGTATATCATATTTGTAATGAAATGTTACCATCGTAGTGTGAAAATTGGTTCATATGTTGATTGTAAGTGGTCATTCTGACTGTACTGTTTCATTGTTGTGCATGTTGTATTCTGGACTGAACAGCCTTGTGGATTCAGGTCAAATACCACCCAAGGTCTCATTCGTGGGATGTAGCCTCACGCCTGGTATATCTTGTTCCCGATGCATCCCGGACTTATGTCTTGGTCTACTTCTGTTACGGTTCATAATGGCAGAACGTCCATTGCGGTGGCACCATACTTGGTCTTATTACGATGGAATTCGTAATGCCATCAGAGCATTGCGGGGTGTTGCTGTTGAGTGTAGCACCGCTATTTAGTGTTTAACCTGTTGCTTTGTTGCATCTAGTTGAAGGGTTAAGACCACTTCTAGCTTGTATTTGAGGCACACGTTGTGTATGTTTTATGTCAGGTTGATGACACTTGCTGAATGGTTAAGACTGCTTCAAGTTGTCTGCCTCAGCATGCTGTATATAGTTCGGATGCCATGTTGTTTTCTATGTTTAATGACTACTGGTAATCAACTGAACGAACCAGATTAGGCTAGGCATTGTTTTTCTTGTACTTCGAGGGCGAAGCACTGTTAGATTGGGGGATATGTGACCGGGTGAAGTAAAGTCCGAAGTCTTTACATGGACTCTCTCTCTCTCTCTCTCTCTCTCTCTCTCTCTCTCTCTCTCTCTCTCTCTCTCTCTCTCTCTCTCTCTCTCACTCCCTCCCTCCCTCCCCCCCCCCCCAAGACATTGGTTCCCCTCTCTCCTCCCTCTATTATGTATCCTGTGTCTCAGATGCCCAGGTCGTCAAGGTTGTAGGACCAGCCTACTAAGTAGCTTATCAGTCCGGGAGGGTCGCAGAGCGGCCTTTCCTTATATTTTGTTAATTGAACTGGACTTGACTTGTGACCTCCAACAGTTCCTTCCTGTCGTTCTTGCGCGCTATGCCTAAATTGTTAGATATAAGAGACAAATTTGATGCTTTCTCCAAATGAAGACATCCGATTGCAATGGTGCAATATTCATTCGGTTGACTTTGTTGTGCCTGATGAGGCAACACTTGGTGTGAATAATTTCGGTGAAGTATAAGGCAGCAATAAGCCTTTTTCTATCATTAGGAAAACACAACCCAGAGACAGGCTGAGATTGCGACCGCCGATCCCAAGCCTGGCTCCCCTGAGGTCCCCCAATGTCTTTGAAAAGGAGGGACTGTCGGCAGGTCAAGAGAGACCCCATCCCATCTGGGGGAGAGACCACTGCCACCACAGTCTTGGGTTTGGTCTAGGCCATTACCATCCAGCCTGGGACCAGCCCGCACCTCCTGTACCCATGGGTAACAATAAAGTTGTGGAAAGCAGCAGAGATTTTGTCTCATACCTGCGCCCTTGTACCATCAAGCCTTGCCTCCACCCCACCACATATACATTGTTGTTGGCGAGGTTTGGGGTCGATTTTCCAGGGTGATTTGAATGGACGGTTGGATCTTAACGATGTGACCTTCTCCCGATGACCCCAATGGTGGGCTGTTTGTTTGGGAACGCGCCTGGCTGAGCTGCTGGAGCAGACCCCGAAGGTTCATCAGCCAAGGGTTCCAGGGGATGAGGGGGACATCGAGCAGCTCCATCTGTTTTGCGCTTAGGATTGTAATTCAACTGGATAGTGTGCGAGGCAGAGTATCTCATACAAGTAGTGGCGTGTGTGTGTGTGTGTGTGTGTTAGTGTGTGCGTGTGTGTGTTAGTGTGTGTGTGTGTGTTAGTGTGTGAGTGTGTGCATGTGCGTGTACGACCTGCGGTCAATCATACGGATAAGCTCGCAGGACCGCGTCACCAACCAGGAGGTCCTTGAGAGAGCCAGCTCCACTAGCATTGAAGCCAAGATCATCAATGCCCAGCTTAGATGGTCCGGGCATGTCATCCGCATGCTGGAGTCAAGATTCCCCCGGCAGCTCTTCTATGGCGAGTTGGCACAGAATCAAACGCCAATGCTTGCTCGTCTAAATCCGTCTGTCAAAAAATAGGGTCTCAATTGGCGAGTACAGGTTGAGGAGTTGACTATGCACTCATGCAGGAGGGGAGGGACTACTGGATATGGGGCTGCAAGGAGCTAGTGATCTATACAGGTTGAGGAGCTGACTATGCACTCATGCAGGAGGGGAGGGACTACTGGATATGGGGCTGCAAGGAGCTAGTGATCTATACAGGTTGAGGAGCTGACTATGCACTCATGCAGGAGGGGAGGGACTACTGAAAATGGGGCTGCAAGGAGCTAGTGATCTATACAGGTTGAGGAGCTGACTATGCACTCATGCAGGAGGGGAGGGACTACTGGATATGGGGCTGCAAGGAGCTAGTGATCTATACAGGTTGAGGAGCTGACTATGCACTCATGCAGGAGGGGAGGGACTACTGGATATGGGGCTGCAAGGAGCTAGTGATCTATACAGGTTGAGGAGCTGACTATGCACTCATGCAGGAGGGGAGGGACTACTGAAAATGGATGTAGTTTACACCCTCCTTACAGGTGCCCGGTTTTTCTTCAGTGTGGAAGAGAATACGTTACATATTTATCACATTCTTATAAAACCTGGAAATGATACAAAATGTAATAATTACCTTGATTACCAATTTCATCTATGACTATGAGACGTTGAGTGATTAATTTACTAAAAATTTAAAAAATTAAAACATACAACAAACAACTAATGAAAGACATGCATCTCAATTCTTTATGATCAAAATACTGACTACTTGTGCATTAGTACTTTAGAAAAGAAACAACGGAAACTGCAGCATGAAAATTGAAGCAAACCGGGCATTTACAAATCAGACCAAGCAACGAAACAATTAAACCATGCAAATGATGAGGGAATCAAAACAAGAAAACAAACATCTCCAACAGACAAGTAACAATTAAAGCTCTTCTGTTGTTATCATTCGCACACTCTTTGCATTGAAGTCTGTTTTGTGCAAAACTCACTGTGACACATTTCTACACGGAAGCATTTAATACGAGGTTACATCCCAAGTTATCAGAAAATAACCATTCTTTACTACAACAATAGCACCTCAACGAACACAAAAACGGAAACTAAGACGTTCATGCAACGTCCGCATCAAGTTTACATTCGAGTTCATTGGATATGCCCAGGGGCATTAGTTTGCGTCATGCCACGACCGCTGGTGACGTCACATCTCCCTAGCAACGGCACCCGACGTTGGGGATGCAGTACTCTCCCTTGGTGCAGCATTCCACCTTGCCAGGTAGGTACTGGCATTCCTTGGTCTCGGGAGGACAGCTGCGCAGCACCGGAACCTGCGTCACAACCATAGTCATGACGTAATCAACACTGAGTGACGTAATTCGAGAAATGACGTTATGAAACGAACTTTAGTTTAAGTATGGTTAATCAATTTTGTCATTTAAGTATGGCGTCCCAAAATTTAATTACATCTTTTGCATATACATACACAAAAGCAGGTGGATATCCGCAACAATGTACAGATTATCACATAAGCCATCGAGATAAAAGTCATTGGACTCCGGTAAGTTTTCAGCACACATTCTACTTTGGAATGCTTTATATAAGAATATACTCGTGGCACTGCTAACTTTCTCGTTATCATTACTCAAAAGGGTTTTGAAACGGTTTTCATTGGGCGAGATATGTGGAACCAGATACCGTTTCCGTAGGTCCTGCAGTGCAGGGCATTCCAACAAGAAGTGAGATTCATTCTCATCCGCTTCTCTACACAATGGACAAAGTATTTCACACGAATGTGTTACATATCTTTGTTTATGAACGAACTAATCTGTAATGCCCTTCCTAAATCGAACCAACATATCCCTAAACACTTTCTTATCGACACTATACAAGTAATTTTCAACAACACACCCTTAATTTCTTTATAGAAGAAATATATAATACTGTTATTTAGATCATATTTCCATAGTGAAATAAAAGACTAAATTATTTTATCCCTCAGGTTCTTTACAAAGACACGCTCGTTTTCAACACACTGATTCAACCAAACATTTTCATAATTGAATGTTGCCAGCACATCCTTTATCATCGTAGCCCACGTAGTGTAATGAGTTGGCGGCTGGTTACACATCATATGATTCACCTTTGCCTTGGTAGTCTATCATTGTTCATTCGTAAAATATTTAGCCAATACTTGATACTCCTTATATAGAGTGGCATTTATGTACAAAGGAAAGCGTCCAGTATCTCCGTAGCACATAAAATTGGAGGTTCGAGACGATACAATTAAAAATAATTTGATTATTTGCAAATGAACACTTTCAATACCTCCACAATCATTGACCCCCCACATTTCGGCTCCATATAACAAGACCTGTTGAATCTGTGCGTCAAACAGTTTGAAATACACATTAGGAGGTACTTGAGATACTTTCTTTAAGGTTCTGTTCGTCAGAAAGAGGGCAGATTTTGCCCTGCAAGCTAGGTTAGACTGAGCGACACGCGAACAGAGTTTTGGAGTTAACTTAATCCCTAGGTATTTGTATTCACTCACTACTTCGAGTTCCTCTTCACAACATACCATTTATCTTGAGAAGCTATGTAACCTCCAAGATCGAAAGACGACAACTTTCGTTTTCATGACATTGGCAGTAAGACCCAGTTTGTCGGAAGATTCTTTTAAAAAGTTCAGCTGGTTTTGTAGTCCCATTGCAGTATATGAGAAAACTACTACATCATCTGCAAAAAGCAGGATACATTAAATCCGGTGTATTAGGCATGCGTTGAACACCATGTTTGGCGTTTTCTGAAACTTCGTCTACTAACGAATTAATCATAATTGTG
>JAWQFJ010001995.1:20000-45000 GCA_034096865.1 Theodoxus fluviatilis
TCTCTCCCCTTCTCTCTCTCTCTCTGCTACTATGTGGAACACACTATCCAATTCTCTAAAAATTGCGAAATCTTTAGAGAAATTTCACTTGAAACTACATACTTTTCTTATGCAGTCATCCTAGATACTTTCATCTTATTCTAAATTCACTTTGTGGCTATTTTCATCGTGGTGTTATGACGAAAGAAAAGCCAGTGGGAACAGATGGGGTGGATTTTGCGTCCAGCCAGAGTGAATCACGGCAAGATGAATCAGCTAGGCTTGGTGTTCCAGATGCATAATCCACAGTCCTTTGTTTCTGATCCAAATGCATAATCAGGGAGACGCCAACAAAGACACTGACTCAGAGACAGTTAGAACAAAGGATCATGCACGTATTTATAGAGAGAAAGAAGCGAGCTAAGACAGAGGGAATCAGACAACAGAGGGAGACGGACAGGCACAGAGAAAGGATCAGATGATCTAGAGAGAGAAATGTAGACAGAATGGATTAGACCCGGAGAGAGAGAATGTAGTCAGAGAGAGATAGAGAATGTGGGCATTGTAACACCTTGTGTCTTGCTGCTACAAATAAAGATTAAGAACTCAAAAAGAGATATGGAGTCTTCTGTCCAACCAAACGGAACCCCAAGCCCTCTCCAGAAGCAAGCAGACCACCAAGCAAGACTGAAGCTGTGAGCCCTCGCCTGTCTAAGAAGAATCAAGATCTACGCTACCAGAAAAGGCCCACGGCAAGTACAAAGGAACCACAAGGTATTTATCATGTAGATAGAGAGGAGACCTGTAACAATTAGAGGAGAGCCCTATAACGAATCAAAGGGAGAACTCATCCCCATGATAACATATGGTGGACAATGATAATAGTGGTATTTCGTTACCATGAATTGATTGTAACCTGTGTTATTGTGTGAATTTTGTATGCGATAGAGGGTGGGTGCGTGGGTAGGGGTGGGGGATGGGATTGGATTTGTTTGTTTGTTTTCTTGTTTTAACAAGGGCTGGATGTAAGATAGGCAGTTATGCCTAATTAATGTATTTCCCTTGAAAAATAAAGTTTAATTAATCAATCTCTCTCTCTCTCTCTCTCTCTCTCTCTCTCTCTCTCTCTCTCTTCCCCCCCCCCCCTCTCTCTCTCTCTCTCTCTCTCTCTCTCTCTCTCTCTCTCTCTCTCTCTCTCTCTCTCTCTCTCTCTCTCTCTCTCTCTCTCTCTCTCTCTCTCTCTCTCTCCAGCACAGCTTAGGTCTACAAGACGTGCGAGACGAGGTTGCCATCGCTGCTGCTCCTCGACCTGGCCAGGACGCGAACACGGATCATCAGACACTACAGGAGTCGTCGTCCGTGCCATCGGGAGCTCCTGGTTTCCCAGCCTCATCTCATGCCCCTGCTCCACCAGCTGATGACCCCGACATCGTCCCCATTCTTGACCGCATGCGACCGACATCGAGATGGCGTGCAAGGAAGGATGACGACACAGACCAACCTTGTGGGCGATGTGTGCATGCAGCAGCCAAGCAACAGACAGCACGAACTACCCGAAAGTAGTGCCACAGACCTTGTTCATTGTTCGTGCATTGCAAACTTTCAACAACTGGTTTCCAGTTGTGTTGACTCACGGGCATTTTAGTTACTGTTTTGCGTCACTTTGTTTTTCATAGTAATGGGCCGGCAGGTCTGCACAATAAAATGTTCGTTCGTTCTCTCTCTCTCTCTCTCTCTCTCTCTCTCTCTCTCTCTCTCTCTCTCTCTCTCTCTCTCTCTCTCTCTCTCTCTCTCTCTCTCTCTCTCTCTCTCTCTCTTCTCTCTCTCTCTCTCTCTCTCTCTCTCTCTCTCTCTCTCTCTCTCTCTCTCTCTCTCTCTCTCTCTCTCTCTCTCTCTCTTCCATGAGTTTTCTCCTGGTGCTTCCACTGCTGTAGAAAGGGACTGCTCTGTCGTTGTTGTAGTAACTGCTGCTCCAAAACAACAACGGCTACTGCTGCTATTGTTACAACAACTACTTCTACCACAACGTTTGCTTAAAACATCATCACCACCACTACTACAAAGTTCTACAGTTGCTACCACCACCACCACCACCACCACCACCACCACTACTACTACTACTACTACTACTACTACTACTACTACTACTACTACTACTACTACTACTACTACTACTACTACTACTACTACTACGCCTACTGCTGAAATGGTCGTTATCGGCAACATTTCCGGACACTGTACCTGAGGTACTCTGTCCGATCGTTTGAAATCTCGGCATTTGAACGAGAACGAGACCGCAGCCGCCACTCCGCCTGACTGACTTCGCACGCCCGGGGAGTTATGCTAAGATCTGGCAGCGTTAATAAATCTGCATTTTGTGACAAACGTCTTGCTCGGCGGTACTGTACTCCATGCACCTTAACGGTCCGCGTGATTCGGGTGTAATCTTAAGCTAAACGACGTTTATTGGCGCTGCTGAAATGGTCGAAGTCGGAAACATTCGGAACGTCGTTTAGCTTAAGATTACACCCGAATCACGCGGACCGTTAAGGTGCATGGAGTACAGTACCGCCGAGCAAGACGTTTGTCACAAAATGCAGATTTATTAAAGCCGCCGGATCTTACAATAACTCCCCGGGCGTGCGAAGTCAGTCATGCGGAGTGGCGGCTGCGGTCTGAGCTGAGCGCTATCATCGGTATGTCACGTGACTGTAAGGACGAGATTTCAAACTGAGGTACTCTGTCCAATCGGACAGAGTACCTCAGGTACTTTGTCCGATCGGACAGAGTACCTCAGGTACAGTGTCCGGAAATGTTGCCGATAACGACCATTTCAGCACTACTACTACGACTGCCGGTGCTTCTGCTGTTACTACTATACCTCCTCCTCCTCCTCCTCTTACTACTACTACTACTACTACTACTACTACTACTACTACTACTACTACCACTACTACTACTACTACCACCACCACTACCACTACTACTGTTGCTGCAAGAGTTTACTTCTGCTACTGCTGCTGCTACAGATAACGCCGCTGTTACTGCAACTACTACTCTTACACCACCACGACCACTCTACCAGCACTGCCACTACCTTTACGCCTGTATCAACCGTTTTGACCTCACCTTGGTAGCCAGAAAGGCAGCACGGTGGTACGGCAGCGGGAAGAGGTGCGACTTGAGCTGCAGCTTGTCGGGGCCGTAATTCTGGCCCAGTTTGAGCATAGTGGGGAAGGCCTTTTTACTGTCGGGACACAGGATGTCGATGTAGATATCCAGGTGTACGGGGGCATCCGCCCGGCCTCCATCGTACACGAAGCCCACCTCCCGCTTGGGGATAGGCACTTGTCCGTGGACCACAGTGAACACAGCCAGGACTACCAAGGCTGAAGCCGCTGCCATTGTTGTTGCCAGTTCTTGCTTTACTGGAAAGGAGCCTTACACCGGAAAGTGGGACGGACGGTGAAAACTTCCCTACGTGCGTCTTCCGAGCTCAGCACTTGCGAGGCGTCTGTCAGAGGCGAGATGTGCAACGCAGATTGATAACAGCATTACTGATAGCTTGGGTCAATTATTCTATCACAAGAGCTTTCCTGATACCAAGGAGCAGCCGTGAGCGGTTGGAATTAGTATCACGTGAATTTCCTTTTGCTGTATCACCGTGAAATGTCACCGAGGTCGACAGGCTTTAGTGGCGCTGAGCTGTATTCAGTGTCTGCCTTGTGTGGTAGCAGTATCGGGGTGGTTGCGTATCACGAGATACCTCAACGTCGGGTACGACCTGGTGACTCGGCGTTTTTCCCTGTTGACGTAGTGGATTGTCGTTCAGAAATTGGGAACATTTCTCTCTCTCTCTCTCTCTCTCTCTCTCTCTCTCTCTCTCTCTCTCTCTCTCTCTCTCTCTCTCTCTCTCTCTCTCTCTCTCTCTCTCTCTCTCTCTCTCCAAAAGACACCCTTCCATGAAGTCCAATATCACACCGATCCAAACTGTGCACTTCAGCTTTGGTACAACATATTTCTAGGAGTAATTAACAAACACGTTCCGATCAGAAGAAAACGCGTGCGTCATCCAACGCTGCCACCATGGTTAACCAAGGAAGTAATGCAAGCAATGTCCCTCAGAGACAAACACAGGAAAAGCAATGATTTCGTTGCATATAAAAAACAAAGAAATGCAGTTAAAAGCTTAGTGAGGAAAGCAAAGAAAGAATATTTTCAGAAACTCATAACTGATAACAAAAACATCACCTCAGTATGGAACGCCATAAATACCTTTACCAAACGAAACGGAGCTAAAGCTCACTCATCATACCCATCCGATGATGTTAATGACTGCAATAATCACTTCCTTTCTGTGGCTGAAAAGTTATTCCCTCGCGATAGCAACCATAATTTCCAATCTGAAACAGCATATCTCCAAGAATTCTGCCAAGAGAGACTATTGTCTTCATTGGAATTTGAGATTCCTCTTCTTGCTGTTCATGAAGTTGGCAGATTTATTGAAAAACTCAACTCTAAAACAACAGGACCTGATGGCATCAATAGCTTTCTTCTTAAACTCTCTCTTCCATATGTAATCGACTCGCTCACATACATATACAATTTGTGCATTATCAAGCAAAACTTCCCAGATGAATGGAAAAAAGCTAAAGTTATCCCTCTACCAAAAGTGAAAACTCCCACAAGTCTAGATGACTTCCGACCCATATCAGTTCTATCAATTTTATCAAAACCAATTGAAAAGCACGTTCACAAACATCTGTTGGCATTTCTTGATCGGCACAGTCTTCTACACCCCCTTCAATCGGGCTTCCGACCAAAACATTCCTGCCATACTGCATTATCCCACCTGATTGACACCTGGCTGCACGCCATTAACACCTCGAAAGTTATAGGATCTGTCTTCCTAGATTTCAGAAAAGCCTTTGACATGGTACATCACGACATACTATTGGATAAACTGGCTCTTTATTTTCATGGTCACACGACTGTGAAGTTTTTTCAGTCATTCCTGGATAATCGACAACAATGTGTCCAATTCGATGGGCACGTTTCCAAGTATGGTATTCTAAAAGCCGGTGTCCCACAGGGATCTGTACTAGGCCCCCTTTTATTCTGCTTATTCATAAATGACCTACCCTTGCATATCACAGATAGAAAGGTCTCATGTAACATGTTTGCAGATGATACAACGCTGTCTACCGCGGACAGCTCAATCGAAACTGTGGCAGATAAACTCCAAAAGAGTCTTGATGAAATATGTTGCTGGTGTCTTTCAAATCATATGGTCCTCAACCCGTCCAAAACCAAGTATATGGTGATAACCACAAGGCAAAAACATCAACTACATCCTTTGTCACTCCCACTCTCACTTGATGCAGAGCCGATAGAAAAGGTGAAAGAACACAAAGTGCTTGGGGTGATGATTGACGAACAGTTAGACTGGAATTCACACATAAATCTAATGTGCAAAAAGATTTCAAGCAATCTCTTTCTACTGTCAAAGCTGAGGCACTTTGTAGACACGGAAACCTGCAAAATCTTTTTCAGTGCCCACATCATATCACACATCAATTACGCATCAACATTGTGGGATAACTGTAGTGAAGCTAATTTGAAGAGAGTTAATTCACTTTACAGAAGAGCTTCTAAGCTTATGGTCCCAAATAAATCTCTCAGCACTGAAAGGAAAATGGAAATGCTTGACATTTTGCCTCTCCATAAGCATCTGCAGCTCAATAAGTGTGTGCTTGTGAAAAAGGTAAAAGATGGCCGAACACCAGAATATCTAACCAAACTATTTGAGCAGTCATCATTCAGAGGTCGTGACAAATTTCTCCTGCCTCAGCCTCGCATTGATTTGTTCAAATCGAGCCTATCTTACTCTGGGGCTGCTCTGTGGAATACACTGCCTGATGACATAAAATGTATCAAATCTTTGCCTATGTTCAAAGACAAAATTCGCATTATTCTCAGGCATCATCCTATGACATAGTTTTCCACGCTTTCATCTGGCGTCTAGACAGTGGAACGGCTAAGTGTGTATTTGTGTATATTGTCCATTCCTCACATATATGCTTACTTCAGGCCACCTTTGCTGAACTATCGAGGGGTTCCGGCTGATTGGGGGTGGGGGAGTAGGGGAGGGAGTGTACACCAAGAGGCTATGGTCTACTTGTATGTTATTTGTTTTTAACATTTGGATGTTTAGAAAATTGTTTTTTATGTATATGTCATTGTAGTTGATTCAAGTTCCATATTTAAATTTTGCTTCTCTGGTACACTATCTACCCATTTTTTATTATGTTTAAGAAATTGTACATGTATAATTCTTGTGATAATTATACTGACTCTCTCTCTCTCTCTCTCTCTCTCTCTCTCTCTCTCTCTCTCTCTCCTCTCTCTCTCTCTCTCTCTCTCTCTCTCTCTCTCTCTCTCTCTCTCTCTCCTCCCTCCCTCCCTCTCCCCCACCCTCTCCCCCACCCTCTCTATTCAACCCACCAACCCTCTTACTCTCTTCCCTTCCTCCCCCTTTCCCCAGCTACCCCCCCCCTCTCTCTCTCTCTCTCTCTCTCTCTCTCTCTCTCTCTCTCTCTCTCTCTCTCACCACATTTGAATATTTTGCCTCAAGGGCTGAATGTAAGAAAGGCACCACTGCCTAATTCACTACCCTTGTAAAATAAAGTTCGTTCGTTCGTTCGTTCGTCTCTCTCTCTCTCTCTCTCTCTCTCTCTCTCTCTCTCTCTCTCTCTCTCTCTCTCTCTCTCTCTCTCTCTCTCTCTCCCTCCCTCCCTCCCTCCCCTGTGAGTGACTGTCTATGTTAATGTGTTTGTGTTTAAATTGTGTGTGTGTAATTCGAATAGATAGGGTGCGAGACAAAGTATCTCACACATGCAGTTGTGTGTGCGCGTGTGTGTGTGTGTGTACGTACGTCTGTGTTTCAGTTTTTATGTCTGTGTGTAGGGGCCCTACGCGCGGTGTGTATAAGTGTGTGCGCGTGTTAGTCAAGTCAGTCAGTCAGTCAGTTGGTCTGCCTGCCTGCTTGCCTGCCTGCCTGGTCTCTCTCTCTCTCTCTCTCTCTCTCTCTCTCTCTCTCTCTCTCTCTCTCTCTCTCTCCCTCTCTCTCTCTCTCTCTCTCTCTCTCTCTCTCTCTCTCTCTCTCTCTCCCCAGGAAGCAACCAGACTGGAAATGCGTACGGCGTCAGTTTCACTTGGATGCTTGCATCAGCGTTTCCTCTCCGCTCTCGATACGTGTATATGTGACCGGGTGAAGTAAAGCCCGAAGTCTTTAAATCTACTCTCTCTCTCTCTCTCTCTCTCTCTCTCTCTCTCTCTCTCTCTCTCTCCCTCTCTCTCTCCCTCTCTCTCTCTCTCTCTCTCTCTCTCTCTCTCTCTCTCTCTCTCTCTCTCTCTCTCTCTCTCTCCCTTCCTCCCTCCCTCCCCCCAAGACATTGGTTCCCCTCTCTCCTCCCTCTATCATGCATCCTGCGTCTGAGATGCCCAGGTCGTCTAGGTTGTAAGACCAGCCTACTAAGGCTGAAATGGTCGTTGTCCCCAACATTTCCGGACAGAGTACTCGGTGTTTGAAATCCGTCCTTACAGTCACATGACATACCGATGACCATGTGATATATCGCGACATGTTCTTCACTCGAAGATCTCGTTCTCGTTCAAATGTCGAGATTTCAAACACCGAGTACTCTGTCCGATCGGACAGAGTACTCCGAGTACTCTGTCCAGAAATGTTGGGGACAACGACCATTTCAGCCCTACTGAGTAGCTTATCAGTCCGGGAGGGTCACAGAGCGGCCTTTCCTTATCATTTGTTAATTTAACTGGACTTGACTTGTGACCTCCAACATTTCCCTCCTGTCGTTCTTGCGCGCGCTATGCCTAAATTGTTAGATATAAGAGACAAATTTGATGCTTTCTCCAAATGAAGACATCTGATTGCAGTGGTGCAATATTTATTTGGTTGACTTTGTTGTTCCTGATGAGGCAACACTTGGTGTGAACAATTTCGGTTAAGTATAAGGCAGCAATAAGCCTTTTTCTATCATTAGGAAAATACAACCCAGAGACAGGCTGAGATCGCGACCCCCAATCCCAAGCCTGGCTCCCCTGAGGTCCGCGCATTTCTTTGATAAGGAGGTACTGTCGGCAGGTCGAGAGAGGCCCCATCCCATCTGGGGGAGAGACCACTGCCACCACGGTCTTGGGTTTGGTCTAGGCCATTACCATCCGGCCTGGGACCAGCCCGTACCTCCTGTATCCATGGGTAACCATAAAGTTGTGGAAAGCAGCAGCGATCTTGTCTCATACCTGCGCCCTTGTACCACCAAGCCTTGCCTCCACCCCACCACATATACATTGTTGTTGGCGAGGTTTGGGGTCGATTTTCCAGGGTGATTTGAATGGACGGTTGGATCTTAACGATATGACCTTCTCCCGATGACCCCAATGGTGGGCTGTTTGTTTGGGGCCGCGCCTGGCTGAGCTGCAGGAGCAGACCCCGAAGGTTCAGCAGCCCAGGGTTCCAGGGGATGAGGGGGACATCGAGCAGCTCCATCTGTTTTGCGCTTAGGATTGTAATTCAACTGGAGAGTGTGCGAGGCAGAGTATCTCATACAAGTAGTGGTGTGTGTGTGTGTCAGTGTGTGTGTGTGTGTGTGTGTGTGTGTGTGTGTTAGTGTGTGTGTGTTAGTGTGTGTGTGTTAGTGTGTGTGTGTGTGTGTGTTAGTGTGTGAGTGTGTTAATGTGTGTGTGTGTGTTAATGTGCGTGTGAGTGTGTGCATGTGTGTGTACGCACTGCGGTCAATCATGCGGATAAGCTGGCAGAACCGCGTCACCAACCAGGAAGTCCTTGACAGAGCCGGCTCCACTAGCATTGAAGCCAAGATCTTCAATGCCCAGCTTAGATGGTCCGGGCATGTCATCCGCATGCAGGAGTCAAGATTCCCCCGGCAGCTCTTCTATGGCGAGTTGGCACAGGGAGGTCGGAACCAAGGAAGTCCAAAGAAAAGATACAAGGACAACCTCAAGGCGAACATCAAATGGGCAAATCTCCAACCACGGCACCTTGAGGCCACTGCTGCCGTCAGAACCCTCTAGTATGCCACCACTCGAAAAACTGCAAGAGCTTTTGAAGATGGCCGACGTCGTCTTGAAGTCGCGCGAGCTAGCTAGACGACACAGAGCTACTTCAACCTCTGTCCAGACCGGCGTTCCTTGCCCCACCTGCAGCCGCCTGTGTGCCTCGGAGTTTGGATATATGCGCATCCACAGGTGATGGCACAGCGAGTCGTCTTCATCGACATCAAGAGACAACTAAGAAGAAGAAGAAGAAGAAGAAGAAGAAGAAGAAGAAGAAGAAGAAGAAGTATGTGTGTATGTGTGTGTGTGTGTGTGTGTGTGTACATGCGTGTATGTATTTGTGTGCGTGTGGGCGTGGATGCATGCGCGCGCGTGTAAATAGGATATTCAACAAACAACAATGGAAAGCCCAACATGGGTAATGTGTTCCTAGACAAAGGTGACACAAGAACTGGGCATGCTTGATCAGCATACACATCTCCATCAAGGACCTCAGTATTCACACCTTCTCATTCGTATCCTTTAGTTCTCAGTTTTTTAATGCATGAATTCGAGCACATAATTATGTGCGTGTGAGTGCGTACGCACGTGCAACCTATTATTTCTGCGTGCGTGCGTGCGTAAGAGAGAGAGAGAGAGAGAGAGAGAGAGAGAGAGAGAGAGAGAGAGAGAGATTGTTTATTTGCTGGCAACGACCCGTCATGTAGAAATATACACATATGTACAAATTAAAAACATTAGCGAATCAGTTGTAGTCATAGTAAAATATTTTCTCCTGATAAGAAAGTGACATATCAAAACTCTTCAATATATGTGATTACATTTAAATAAAATGAAATAATGTACACCGAGGTAATCTTTTTCACGTATTAATTTTTAGTCTAATGCTCATACTGAGCGTCTGATAGGAACTGGCGAGGGAAAAGGAGAGAGAGAGAGAGAGAGAGAGAGAGAGAGAGAGAGAGAGAGAGAGAGAGAGAGAGAGAGAGAGAACTTGAACTCTTTTTATCAGGCCCGCCGCTCGTTACACGTTACAAGAAAAGCAAAGTGTCATGGACACTTAGAGGTTTACGTGAGGTAACGAGGTTATGTTGAAGAGCTTCTGGTCTCTGAGAATTAAGGCGTAGTAAATATACATAGCTACGTCTTTTGTTTTTCTGGGGTCTTCTCCCTGTACTAAATGTATACAGCTATTGTATGCATTTCTCTTAAGATAACTCTCAAGATATTTCTTTCGAAGTTCGTTATAGACAGGGCAATGTAGGATAAAGTGATCTTCATTCTCAGTGACTGTACAAAATGCACACTTAACATTTAAGTGGTGTCGATTTACAAACTGCTGGTTTGTCTGCAGATTGTTGATTCCAAAGCGAAATCTAACAAATGCATCCCGAAACTCTTTAATAGTAAGAGTAAACAGGTACTCTTCTAGACCAAAATGACCTTTGAGTAATGAGTACCAGTGGTACCTAGAACTCGTTGTACATTTATCATGCCATGTTGGTGACAGCAATCTTTAAGTCTTTGCTTAAATTGATTCAAAAAGGCAGTTTTGTTGCCACCACTTTCATTTAGCCATACGGAGGAAAAACCTGACTAGCACAGGCAGTTTTTAATTGTTCTACCCAGTTAGCATTCTTTGGAATATTAGCATTCTTTAACATGAGGTATGCTTGTTTTGGGAGTCTTGTTATTGGCATAGTGGATAGCCTGAGCCAGTATTTGACCGCCTTAGTGATATAGAAAATAGACAAAGGATATCTGCCATGGCAAGGTCCCCGTATACCATTTGCTTTGGTGTCCGTGTGTCTAATCCAAGGATCTTCTTGCAGGCAAATGTATGGACTTTTTCTATATTTCCTGCATTATGCAGGCCCCATATCTCAGACCCATAGTGCATTGTGGATTGCACCTGCTCGTCGAATAGCTTGAAAAACACTTTCGGATCAAGTGTGTGCAGGTTCCACATTGTCTTCAAGGTCTGAACAACTTTTTGCTTTCCTTTGAGGCCAGATCCTCAGTACAAACGTTCATGGATAATCTGGTGGAGAAGACTATGCCAAGGTACTTTTACCTGTTGACTATTTTTAGAGATTTGTCATCAAGAGGCCACTTTTCATCTTGCGCAAGGTGTCCACCCTTACGAAAAACCATGACCTTGGTTTTGTCTACGTTAATCTTTAAACCTAATGATTTAGATACACTCCCTAGGTTGTCTAGTTGGTTTTGTAACCCATAGGGGGTGGTAGAGAGAAGGACAGCGTCATCGGCAAACAAGAGAAGGTAGAGTTCTTTTGTTCCAGGCAGGAGCTGGACGCCATGTTTTCCATGCCTGCGCACGTGGTCAGCCACCGAATTCATGTAGAGAGCAAACAATAAGTGACTCTCCAAGGCTCCCTGCTTCACACCAGCTGGACATCTGAAGAATTCAGATAGTAATCAGTTCCACCTCACGCATAATCTTGCAGAAAATGCGAGGCGAGGGCGTTTCCCACAACGTCTCGCTCACAAGGAGGCATTTGGTCACAAAGGGGTTTGCCGAGGAAGCTACTTAGCAACGTCTAGCCGCGTTGCCTAGACTCAAGGTCCTGCGAAACAGGCCGATGTCAACACGAGTCGAGAATCGCATATCTCCCTCATCAGCTGAAATGCTGCGGTCTTTCTGTTTTCAGGGCGTGCTCCAGTAGCACCCGCACAGCCAGCCCCAAGCAGCATTTACAATGCCTTTACATATGCTTTCACCATGCTGGCACCAGCCTACTCCTCGCAGGATATTGGGGCGCGTTTGTTTGGCGAAAATCTCGAGAGAATCGCGAGGTCTAGGCGTTGCCTACGTTCCTCGCTCATAAGGAGGGACTCGCCGTGAAGGAGGGAGGCCGAGGGGGTTCCGGAGCTCCCTCGCTGCGTCCCGCTGCAGAGGCCCGGATGTAGGCCTACTAAAATGGCGGAGACCGTGCCAATTGCGATGCCGCTGATAGACGGCAGTGCTTGTAATGTGCTTCTCAGGGTCCGAGAATGGAAAAGTGTACGTACACGGAAGTATTTGCTGTTCGAGTGTTCTTTTGTATATTTTGAGGAGTAGGTGTATAGGTTATTTCTGGACATACACTGCGGAATTTATTTTTCGCCTTCAAACACGCAACGCTCTATGAATTATGTCCAGTGAATTGATCGAAATGAATGAAACCGGGTTGCTTTTGTTGTTTTTGTGAAAAAGTTCCCGTGCCATTCTATATGACACCATGGTGTGTTCTATCAAGTGAAAAACTGATGTGATATCTGCATCGTCACTTATTTCGTCTATCGGCAACTTCTTCACCGACTCTGGCGCCAGGACGCAGCCATGTTCTCCTTGCCAGTTGATGATTGGCCGTTTTTTTTATAGCTGTAGGTACGTCTCGCTCGCTCTCGACTAGCCATCGAGGCGAGCCACTTGCCTAACAAACGCGCCCTTAGAAGCAATCCTAACGCACCATACGCGATCCTCTCGGGGGACAGGGGCGCGTTTCGTTTCGAAAGGTGTAGAAAAAAAACTGTTCAGAGATGAACGCTCACAGCGAGCACTTGAGAAGCCCAAAGATTTTCTCCTCAATGAACCCGTCCAGAAGCAACCATAGCCTACTTGATCCTCTCGTGAGACCTCAGGCGGGTTTCCTACGACTATGGTGTGCAAGGGAAGCAAACCAAAAGACATTTCCCTTTTTTTTTTTAAAGTGATCGCAGTAATCACACAGAATCCTCTTGGGTGTCAGAAGGGGCGTCGGCCTTGCAGCTTCCCGCGGGCTTTCACTGCAACGCGTCAGTCCTCTGTGATGAGGTCCCGTTTTCTCCCAAGCCGCGTCCTCGTTGAACTGTCGTCGATGTATCTGTAAGTAACACTCGAATTTTACAGTCAGGGTTGTTGGCCCTAAGCAAACCCCTTAGCCTCGGGGAGAGGTGGTCCATATTCGTCTGGCCTCTACCCTTCGACCTGTCCAGCTTGGGAAACCCTTGCCAGGAGTTTACACTCCCGCTGGCATAGCTCTTAGGGTCACTGAGACACGCAAACCCTCACACCACGATAAGGAATCACCCAGGAGACGGTATCAAAATTGGCGCGAAAAAGCAGCAGTTTCTGGGTTTGAAAACGGATTTATGACAAGCACGGATTGACTGGACGCTGCGTGTGATCACAACGATCACTTTTTAAAAAAGGAGACCGGAAACAGTTTTCGGATTTCTTTCCCAGCATAGCATAGTCCTAGGAAAACCACCCCAAAGGCGCGTTTCCTGTCGAAAAATGCGCGGAGATGAGCGCTCACGGCGAGCGCCTGCGTGGGCTGCTTCAGGGAGGAGAAAAACTTTGGGCTTCGCGAGTGCTTGGTGTGAGCGCTCATCTCTGTACACTGTAACTATACCCTTGGAAAGGAAACGTCCCTCTGGTCCCGCGAGTGGGTCGTGTATGCGTCTTTGGGGTTAATTCTGGGAAACCCGTCTGTTGTATCCTTGCACAAATCAGGCTGGACCGAGACAGACAGTTTCTAGTGACGATGACGTAATGAGGAAAGTGACGTAGGACAGAGACGAGGACAGTTGAAATAAGCGGCATCAAGAATAAACCAAGAAACCAAGAACTGAGATCACAACACAACACCGTCTTTTGGCTGATCTGGCGCGGCAAGGCTAAAAGCTTGATTTCAGGATGTAATTTTCCGCCCAAGTTTGGATGCTCAAACCGCTCCCACTTTCATTTTTGACTCACATGCGAAGCAAAAGTGAGTCTATGTACTGAGCCGTGTCGTCCGTCCGTCCGGGCGTCCAGGCGTCCGTCCGGGCGTCCGTAAAAAACTTAAACGTTGGATTTTTCTCGGAGACTATTAAGTCTATCAACACCAAATGTGGCATGATGGTGTATGATGACAAGGCCTCAAAAAACATACATAGTGACTTGACCTTGCTTCAAGGTCAAGGTCACAGGAGCCATAAATGTGGTCTCAAAAACAGCCATTTTTCACATTTTCCCAATTTTCTCCCACGTTATTGAGAATGGCGACCTTAGCTACAAGTGGTATATAGGTCAAAGCAAGCCCTATCTTTTGATACCAGTTTGGTTGACCTTGCTTCAAGGTCAAGGTCACAGGAGCTCTTCAAAGTTGGATTGTATACATATTTTGAAGTGACCTTGACCCTGAACTATGGAAGATAACTGTTTCAAACTTAATAATTATGTGGGGCACATGTTATACTTTCATCATGAGACACATTTGGTCACATATCATCAAGGTCAAGGTCACTTTGACCCTTATGAAATGTGACCAAAATGGGGTAGTGAACCACTAAAAGTGACTATATCTCATGGTAGAAAGTGCCAATAAGCACCATTGTGCTTCCTATGTCTTGAATTAACAGCTTTGTGTTGCATGACCTTGGATGACCTTGACCTTGGGTCAAGGTCACATGTATTTTGGTAGGAAAAATGTGTAAAGCATTTCTTTGTGTATGATGTCATTGGTAGGTTTAGTTGTTTGACCTTGACCTTGAAGGTCACCTGAAGGTCAAGGTCATATAAAGGTCAAGGTCAAGCATGTGAGTCGTATGGGCTTTGCCCTTCTTGTATTGTCATTGGGCTATTCTAGCACCATCTCAACTCTCCAGGCAGCACGCAATCAGGCAGCTGATGAACAGGCCACAGTTGTTTTGTTTTTTACACCAGTTCATCTCAGCCTGTATAAGTACCGGTACCTAGCATTACTCCTGAGTGGGGCGAAGGAATATGAGCTAAGCACCTTATTCGAGAGCTCCGCAATCGGATCTTCACAGCTTCGAACGTCGGACCCACAAGCTGCAAGTGATGCAGGCAGAGCGATCTACCCACGTGTCCCATGTCCCTCTACGTGCAGGTGCACTAACTGCAGGTGCGAGGAAGCACCGTCTCCAAGTGTCTTTTTGATGCTTTGGTTGAGCACTGAGGTGTACAACACTCCTAAATGTTCATTCCTATCAATAGGTCATCCTCAATTCGTTTCATTGGTGTTCTTCATTAAATTAACATTTAAAATAAACGATATTGAATGTCAACAATATTTTGGATGTGAGCGAAAATGTCCATTTAATGGAAATATTGCTATTTAGAATGATGCAAAGTCCTTTGTAATCTCTTACACACACACACACACACATGCATGCGCGCGCACGCACACACATAAAAGAATAACCACTCGATGACAACTCAAAATATAACTTGAGAAAAGAGATTCTTTATTTCAGATGCCACACATGAGAGAAATACATATCGCGGTAGGTATACCCTATTCTCACAAGGCAAGTAAGTAGTAGGGGTTTATCCAAGACGACCAAAAAGAACACCCTAAAACTGGTTGGTCCCTATAATCATTCATTTCCCAGCTAAACCAACATAAGAATGTTAACCACTTAACACCAAGGATATTATGGGTTGCAAAATGTTGGCAGAAAACCATCCTGCACAGAAGAAAGATCATGGCAACCAATCCTTAATTACATTCTAAGTACACTTTCAAAATGTCAACCATAACATCCAGTGATGTTCATGAGATGCTTTAAACTAATCCTTTTATGAATTACTCAAGTAACTTTATACAAACCTGTATCATATTTGGAGCACAAACATCATGAAGCATTGCATGTGAGCCTCATAGCAAAGCCATCACATTACCACAAGAAAGTTTGTTGATTTAATGTTTGAATGGTTCCCCTGGTCAGTTTTGTATTTGGCCTCTTGCTTGAACGTATTATCATAACAATGGCCCCATGTGTAAATATAATGGAAAGTGACAAGTTACTATCACATATACTCAGATGGGCTGGACTGCATATTATACCAGATGTGATACAAGAGGATTAATTAAATCCATCAGTACATTTTTCATAAAGTCACCACTGATCTGAAAAGTATCAATTGTAAATATTGGTGTATCTACAAACATGACAAAACGTGATATATAGACTGAAAATGTGCAACTTTTTCCATCATGTTTTGTAATAATTTAGAGTGAATTTTGAAAATTAATTTTGTCGATTTTGAATAGTTTTGACTTGACAATGATAGTGTGCATTTCAAAATACCTGGGCAGAACAATGCTGTGGCAGGGTAAATGCCGACAGATTAACCAACAAATTTTCCCTATGAATATGCAGAGCACAATACAGGTAGTTACGCTTGAACAAATGGATGTCCCTCCAAAAATAACACCAAACCAACAACCCAAATCATTTATTCTTTGGTACAATGATTTCATCACAATGGTGATGCACATTTTCTGACATAACTTCTCTTATTCCCAAACTAGTCTCATGTAAATACAATTTATTTCATCCAAGTTTTGGAAGCAAACTGCAAATCAAACAAAATGAAAGGAAAAGAAAGAATAAAAAACAAAAAAACACACTGTGGCTCAGCAGAAATAACATTAAAACAAAAAGTAAACATTATGAACTAACGGAACAACTTGCTGTGCAACCAATGCAAAACATCAAAGTGGCTTCTCATAATAGATTCTATGATATGATAGATCCCCCAAAATATTTACCACCACCACCAGTTCTTTGCAGTGTAGTCGGACAAAACTGGAAAGAGTTGTTACTGTATAGTGCAAAAGCAGGATAATGAATAAATCAGTTAGTAATGTTAAGCCCATTTCCATGTTATAATGCATGTACAAGCAATACTAGATACTAGAAGCAAATACTAGTAAAAGCATCAACTTCAATGGAAAACTCATACAACAAAAGTATTTTACCATACCTACTTTTTCTGCACTTATTTCAATTTCAAACCTAGCTCAAATGCTCTAGCTCTCTGTAAAACCAAGATAGTTTATTTTCATTACACCATTTCCCATCAATATTAGTAAACATTCTATGATATTGTTTGAAAGTTATTTCCCTTAAAATATAGCATAAAACTTGCAATTATTTGTTTAAAATTCAAAGCATCAACAAAATCATTCCGTTGTGGAAAATTTACTATAAACAAATTTTTACAGTTCTGAAAGAATCCAACAGAAATTTCTACAAAGCTAAATCAAATAATTCCAGAAAACCACAGCTCCTTTACTACATGAAACAAAGGATAAAACAAGAATAAAAAACATAAAACGTGATTACGCTAAAATGAAGAAAATTTATTTCTTGAGGCATTTTGATTGCGTTGTGGAGTGCCTCTGGGGTAGACAAGGACGATGCCTCTTGTAGTGAGAACATCTGTGCGGAACTTCCTGCCACTGCTACTCACTCTTGAAGTCCTTGTGTCCATGGGCCTTCAGCATGTGCTCAGCAAACCTGATGTAGGAAATAATACATCATACTTTATCAAACTATTCGTGTCTTGCAATGAAGAGATGATGATATTCAATCAAGGTGTTCATGAACTGAACTGCTGAACCTGATACATTGCAGTAATGATGACCACATTAATTTACAATTTTCAACATGTACACATGAAATCTATTGTTTTGTCACTTTCATTTGTGATTGTTAAGAACATTTTATTTGGGAAACGTTTTCCTTTTCAAGAGATGTTATTTATTCTAGAGTTATCACATCAATTACGGTTCTGTGAATATAATTTGATTTTTATTCTTTTCATAGATGAAATAATATCAATAATGTGAAAATATATCTATCTTGAGAAAGGAGGCCGGAGTTGGATGTGCTTGCTGTTGGCTTTAGCTCATCGAGTGGACGCTCACAGGGTCTATTTAACTGACAACCCCGTGTTGTTCTCTTCACTGTACCTAATGAAGGAGCTTACATATCTTCAAAAGCTCGTACATTAACAAACTTACAGTTGGAAAAAAGTATGTTTTCTTCTCTTTCACCATAGGATATCTATAGGAAGACCCTGATAGCCATTCAGAAACAAAAAGAGAGAGGAGAAGGTTGAGCACTGACTTCTCATGGCAATCTACAGACATGTCTCTCTTGCAGGACTCGGTGTGTGCCACTTTGTACAGCACCTGGAGCATAAACAAGACATCAGCAGTCCTGTTCCTTCCATACATCACACATGTTTGAAAGGGTAGCGAGTTGTTACCAGCTCAGTTGTTGCCACTGCACAGCCTGTGCCCACCAGGTTTATACATGCCTCTAGGGTCAAGTCTGGCACATTGCGTGACGCTTAGAATGCTTTAACAAAAAGCAGTGCACCAGTCATCATGGACTGCTGATTCTTTAGAGCACAAAACCAGCCCTGAGTGATCCAAAATGCACAGGTCAAAGAAACACTGCTTTTGATGAGCTTCTTCACCAACGTGCATGTCTAGCTTGGTAAAATATCACAAAATATTACCGGAAAGTTAATGAATTTGACGTTCAATTATAAAACTTGCTGACGGACTGCTAATGTGACAGAAAGTCTCACCAGGAAGACCAGCAAATGGAGCAGGATGGTGTATACGAATGTCACAATGCGAGCTGTCCTGTTGCCAAGGATAAAGCGTCCCTGAAAAAGCGAGACTCAATGAAAGTGTGTCTACATACAGCAGTAAAGTACCATGAGGAAAGCAAACACAACAAACAAAAAAAGCCCCCCTGTGCTCCTCACACGTTTGCCCAGAAGGCTACACTAGTGATCTAGCCAGAATGGCTTGCATTTCATCCTATGTTGCAGTACCTTTTTTTAACAGTTGATGGATAAAATCGGATTCTTACCTACCTACTCCAGGAAGTTTTGAACTTGTAACGGAGCATTACAGACATCCACAAACAAACACACATACCTCTCTCTCTCTCTCTCTCTCTCTCTCTCTCTCTCTCTCTCTCTCTCTCTCTCTTATTAAGCTTTATAAAGATGCAAGAATTTCCTCTGTGAATTCCACATGTGCTCTGCGCAGGTGATGCGCATGAATTCCATGGTGCCTGAGCATCATTTAGACGAGGAGTAGACAACAACAGCTCAGATCTTCACTACAAAGATGCATTCTACTTACCATGTTCAGGGTGATCTTATCATATGGTTTCAGCTCCATATATCGACGAACACGCTCCTGCAAAGCAAAACATCCATATAAATACATTATTTTGTTCCAACTCTTACTTAACCAACAGTCGGTGCAGAAGTACATTTTATAATAAATGTAATTATTAAGTCTGACCCTGTTACTGGGTTAGATCTGTCAGCAAAGATCTATTTCATTATGTTGCTTACAGGAATGCATTTTCAGCCAAAACGTCTGATGTAGGGGAATAAAAGCTAGCAAACCTCGATTTGATATTTATCCCTAACTGGAACTTTGGTGTACATTGAATTTGAAAGTTCAACAGACCCTAAAAACACAATTTCACTTATGTACAAACAAACAAAAAAACTAAACCAACAAAAACCCCAACAAAAAACTGGCTTTGAATGTAATTAATTTATTCTGCTCCTAGAAATTCGGCAAAAACTTTCTCTACACTTGCTGATCACTATCAGAAGAAAGTGGCCTCTGGACAGTCACAATGCAGGCCTACCTTTTTGCTGAAGCTGGAGAAGGGGTCAAGGCGCTGCTCGTACTGGGAGTGGTAGTGGCTCTCAGTCGGGTCCTCTGGGGAGGCACCACCCTGGGTGGGCAAACAACACAGTATGGTAGTCATGGCAACTTCTCGTGTGAGAATAAAAAGACTGGAGTGCTGGAAGAACGTCTGTGTAAATGGTTGTTCCTCAAAGGAGGAATCTCACTTCAAAATGATATGGGCTAGATGGGCAGAATATGACAAACTTGGTTTAAATATTGGGTTGATAACTTTAATGCAACATGGAAGAACAAGAATGCACTTGAAAAAATGCTGAATAAATGTTAAACATCACAAGGGATGATTTTATACTTTTTCACATCAAGACATCACCACTTGGAAGTAAGAGTGCAAGTTAGTGAACTTCATCTCTTGCGAGCTGCCGAGTGTTGAGGCAGTCTCTGTGTGGATGTGAAGGAAAAGGTTATTGCTCTAAACGAGTTCGGTCACTTCTATGGGTGCGCACCCATTTGATTCCTCCAGGTGACACATAAGGGCAGTTAGGAGCCAGCTGTGTGAGAGCTACTGCCCCAAAAGGATGAGGCCCTAGTTACCTCAGTTCAAGAGGAAAGTACAGAGTAGCTCATGCTGAAAACTAGGATGACAAAATTCTATTAATTCCACAAAATATTTTTTTTCTTTAGCCATCTTGAAATCAAACATTAATTCTGCAAGAATAAAATCTAAAAAATTCCACCATACTAAGTTAAGAGGCATCCAGAAAGTGCTTTTTTTAGGGTGTCGTGTTTTGTCATGTTGGAGTCAAACAGGGATGCCATCTTCTACAGCCATGATAAGGCGAGGCTGATGAGGCATGGCTATTGCTCCGATTTAGAAAAACACAAAAATGCAAAAAATATTGTTTTGATACAAAAACAGAAGAAAACTTTAGCTTTCTCTGCAATCTGCATCATTATTTTGACATCCTTAGGTTCGGATTATCAGGCTGTTTTGTTAAAGACCCTAAAGACTCCTGTGGATTTCACTTGCTTAAATTTGGTACAATAATGTTTCAGACAGTCAGACATTTGGTTGGTTGGTTGGTTGGTGTTTTATGGCTATCCGCCTTTGTAGGCTATGTAAGGCCATTAAGCACGAAAATCTTTAAAAACACTTTGGAGTAAATGCTAATCAAGTCACGGTGTCCCTAGTTATTCACCTCTTACAAATCGCGTAGGGAGATCAGGGAAAACAGTCAGACATTGCCCATTTTCCAAAAGTAACTTCACAAACTGAATATATCTGTCCTCATTAAATCTCACTGCAATGCAAGAACTCAGACGAGAAAAGAAAATTACGCACTGTAGTTTTGCAAACAATTTTGGTGCAAATGCTAGAGCAGAGATAATTAGCTATGTAAACGTGTGTTACTATTCATTTGTGCAGTTTGGGAGTTATCTGTATTTTCCCAAAACGTTATTAACTTTATTCTAAAAATGCAATGTGCAGCTCAATGCTGCACTGAAATATGATGAACCACCCTAGGTACCTTTGCTGGGTAGCTCTGAAGGAATCTGATCTTCTCATACAGCTTGATGTTGTCAGAGCGAAGCTTGTCGATCTCATTGGTCAGCATGGTGATCTGCTGCTGCTGGCTCAGATTTTGCTGGAAAAGCAACACAGACAAAAGCTAAGCAGCAACCAAAAGATACAAGAATGAAGAAGGTGTCTAACAAGAGAAAAAAGAAAGCAGATTTCAAAGTACAGATACATCCACAAAATAAAAAACCAAATACAGCATTCAGGGAGACACATTTGCCTTACAATCATTCCAGGCACAAGCTAAATAGAAGTGATGTACTGTGAGCAAACATTGTACCAGATGATAGATGGTAAAGTCTGGAGTTTCATTTTACAAGGATAAACAGTCTAGAAGAAAATGGTTATGTTGTCACTGTGGTCTGGTGTGTGATGCGGTAAAATGATCAGACATGAAGCATTTAGCATCTTCATGCAAAGTTTTAGATAAAAACCACACACAAAAACACTTAACTTTTCCAGTGAGGAATCAATTGCCACATAACTGACTGTTGTGCTAAACACTGATGATCACAAAAAGAATGGATGGAGTTTTACGGCTTAATTATCATCCATTCTGGGCTATGTACGGACTTTGAGCATGATTTTCACTGTAATAGGTTAGAGTAAAGCACAAGCAAAATAATGTTTTCCCTAGTTATTCGCCTCCGATGAATCACATCTGGACACATGATGGGTCAATTCTTACCCCCAACCCACAGGGAGAAATGATCACAAAAGGGCACAGATCTTTCAATCAAAGAGAAGCAGAATACATCAAAAGATGGATACAATGCAATCATTTCAGATTTCATTGCACAATAACAACAGCCCACAAACTTACTGCTTCCAGTTCTTGTGCCCGAACACGGTAGCGCTCTCGCTGACTCTGCACAATGGGCAGCAGCGAGTCAGCAGCGGACTTTCCACCCTCGTGAGCTGCTGAGAGAGCATTGAGAACTTCTTTCTGAATGCAGCACTTAATAATAATAATAATAATAATAATAATAATAATATAGTTTATTTACGCACATACCTTCCCTTGACAGGCAAGCTCATGGCGTTTACAATCCAAAGAATCAACACTCATATAACCGCTCAACACCACATTCACACAAAAACTCACACACTACACACATAAACAAAACAAAAACTAAAGTCCAATAGAACAAACTATACAATATACACAGCACTTGCAGGCAAGGTCAAGTAAGGCGAAGCAGCTCAGCGGGAAAGGCGGATCGGAAGAGGTGGGTCTTTAGAGCACTTTTGAACTGGGGCAGTGTCAGAATGACAGACTGAGAGAGGGAGACAATTCCAGGTTACAGGTCCAATATAGGAGACGGTAACTGTCCTTGAGTTTTCTTGTTACGGCGGGGGACCTTAAGTATTCTAGAGTCAGCAGCTGAGCGTAGAGATCTGGAGGGCATGTAGACTGTAATAATTTCTGTAAGAGCATGTGGTGCGGTGTTGTTGATGGCCTTGAAGCACAAAGTAGCAAGTTTATAATCTATCCTCTGAGAGATGGGGAGCCAGTGAAGTGTATGTAGGAGTGGAGAGACATGGGTACGCTTGGAACATCGAAAAACTAGCCTAGCAGCGCAATTCTGAACTTTCTGGAGTTTGTTAAGCAGAGTGTCAGGGATGCCAGCGAGAAGAGAGTTTCCATAGTCAAGACGAGACAGAACAAGTGATGTGATGAGTGTTTTGGTGGCCTGCTGAGAAAGATAATGACGAATGGTACTAATTTTCCTTAACTCATAATATGCTAACTGACAGACTTTGTTGATATGAGCTCTCATTGACAGGTCATCGTCAAACATGAAGCATAAATTTCTAACAGACTGAGAGAAGACGATGTCACTGTGACCAATGGTTAGTTTGAGGGCCTGATCCAATTCGCCTCCACCGCCCACCAGGAGTGCTTCAGTTTTTGAGTCATTGAGTTGGAGCTTGTTCAGGGTCAGCCACCGTTTCACGACAGAGATACAGTATTCGCTGGTAGAAGAAGAGAGTGGATTTGACTGGGATGGGAGGAGTTGCAGAGCTGGGTATCATCAGCAAATTCACTGTGAGAGACTGATTGACTATCAATTACATTGGAGAGTGGTTGGGTGTACAGTAGAAATAGCTGAGGACCCAGAACAGAGCCCTGAGGGACTTTGTACTTGAGAGGTGTAGGGTCAGAAGCAAAACCCAAGATCGAAACAGTCTTTCTACGTTCTGAGAGATATGAATGCAGGAAAGAGAGTGCTAAGTTCTCAATGCCAAACATGTTTCTAAGACGGGTGAGAAGAATTCCATGGTCTATTGTGTCGAACGCGGCACTCGTCCAATAGAGTAAGAAGAGAAACTTTGGAATCATCAGAAGCAACGAGAAGATCGTTTAGAACACGGAGCAGAGCTGTTTCGGTGGAATGATGAGCACGGTACGCGAATTGAAAACGGGCCAAAAGGTCATACTGGGACACGTGCTCCAGCAGCTGCTGCAAAGCTAACTTCTCTAACAATTTTGACAGAAAAAAAAGATTGGAGACTGGCCTATAATTACTAAGTTTGTTTGGATCCAGGTCCTGCTTCTTCAAGAGCGGCTTAACTATAGCCTGCTTGAAAACACTAGGGAAGGTGCCAGTCTGGAAGCAATCATTGATCATCTGTGTCAGAACAGGTAGGATCTCATCAATGCACTCAACTAAGAGGGGTGTGGGAACAGGGTCAAAGTCACAGGAGGTAGGGTTCATACTGCAGATGGTCTTGAGGACCGCACTAGCCTCAACCGGGCTGAACTGAAGGAGGGGAGTACCCCTGAAGGATACTGGGTCATCACTAACAGGCGCACCTGCATCAGCAGACATGTCAACGTTGCTTCGAATATCGGACATATTGAACACAAAAAAGTCAAAAAACATCTGAGGTAACAGCGACATTGGTGAAGAAGGGAGGATAGTACAACGGGTCTTGTTCATGAGCATGTTCGTGATGGAAAATAATTGACCGCAAGTGGTAGAAGCACATATCTTTGCATTGAAGTACACTGTCTTAGGCGTATCGACTAGACGATTGATCTTGTGTTTGAAAGAACAAAAAATTTCTTTGTGAACAGCCAAACCAGAACGCAGCCACTGTCGCTCAGCTTGTCGCTTTTTCTGCTTCAAAGCACAGAGTTCGGCAGCGATGGTGCTATACCACGGGGTGGAGTGACTCCGAAGGACCTTGCGCTGCGCTGCTGGGGCATGACTTTCAAGGACAGAGAGGAGGTGATCACACAACTGGTCAGCGGATGGCGCGGGTGACGCAGCAGCCAGAGCAGCCACATCATGTTTGAACGCAGTCAAATCAATCCCACGGAGGTCTCTCTCTCTCTCTCTCTCTCTCCTCCCTGTCTGTATGTCTGTCTGTCTGTGTCTGTGTCTGTCTGTCTGTCTGTCTGTCTGTCTGTCCGTGTCTGTCTGTCTGTCTGTCTGTCTGTCTCTCTCTCTCTCTCTCTCACTCTCTCACACACACACACACACACACACACACACACACACACACACACACACACACACACACACACACACACACACACACACTTACTTCAACCCCCAAAACAATGGGGGGAAATAAAAGCACTCAAGTGATACTATGAAGCAACACATCTGTTCAATTCACTGATCACCAGAAAACAAACCAATTTGGTGTAACAAGGAGTCCAATGTGTGACTGGACTGGTGCAGTAGTGATGCAACATTGCCACGTGACATGCACACACCTGAGCCCTGAGTAGGGTAGACTTCATTGACAATCTCTGTCACTGTCTCAGTTCCATAATTCTTGGGTACTGCTTCTCCCTGCAAGGAAGAAAACAGTTTGGTCTCACCTGATGATACCCCCTTGAAAACAGTGAACACGGTAG